>CANYLF013194863.1:0-30502 GCA_948193215.1 Bocquillonia castaneifolia
ACGCTTTTCATCGAAAAATATCACTTCCTCTACCTCTTCGAAAAATATCACTTCTTCTTCCTCTTCGAAAAATATCAACTTCAGTTACGATGCGTTTCAGAGTCACAAACTTCCATTAATGGTCTTCAAAGCTTTTTTCGATTACATTACTGTTCGTTTAAGCATTATTGACGAAGATTGTTCTCTCAATTTTTAGGGTTTTGATTTTGAAACTGGGGATTTCGCTTCTGTTGTGTTTAGTTTTTAGGTTTACTTAAATTTGTTATGTAAAGTCCATTTTACCTTTCAGATTCCTTACAATTTACGATCTATCTCATCTAAGAGCTATTTACACGTGGCAATTTCCCTTCAGCTTCACAAGGTCTTACGTAATTTAACAGCGCGTGTTCTTCAAAAAAATCTTCCCGTTCAAAATGTACTCAATGTGCGTGTAAATTAGAGTACAGGGGGCAAATGTCGTCAAATTAAAGTACAAGGGGTAAATTGGGAATTGAGATGAAGTGCAGGGGGCAAAATATGCGTTTTTCCTAATATTTATGCTGGATTCTTCTATTTGACATTTCTTTCCTCATCAGTGGTCGTGGTAGCGGCCATACTTTGTTGTTGTTCCCTGTACTTTGCTTCCTTTAGAACTTGGGAGAATAATCCAATAGTTCTATCTTAAATTGTCAGTTTATAGTTGCTATTTGTTATAAATGGGTGTTTGATACCAAGCACAAGGCGTTTGTTATATCCATCCAAAATGAATATCATTGTTGCAGATAATTAATAGTCGAGTCGAGTCGAGTATATAGAAATGAGATGCACCACTCTGTGTCAGAATACACACAAATCTTGCAGGAATCACAACTCTACCTCGTACTAAATCAGTTCGTTGCAGAGGCTGTCTTTTTACATTACATCCTTTTTTATGCTTATGCTTGTGATCTTTCTTTCTTATCAAATGTATGCGGGTTAGCATTCTACTACTAGATTGATTATTCTTCTTTGCATTTGCTTCGAATTTGATGCAACTTCTAGTTCTTCTAGAGAGGATGGTATGGCACTGTTTTATGTTTGCTGCAATCCCAACTCGATGGAGAGATTAAAGATACCATTATCTGCACTCACAACTTTTGCATTATTTTCTTCTTTTACCTAACTTAAAGAGCCTTAATAAATAAGTTTATTTATGTCTTATCATAATTATGTATTTATTAATTTAATTACAGATAGGCCATCATGTTTATAGCAGACTTGGTTTATAAGTTTAGAACACTAATTAATTTTATCTCCCAAGAATAAAATTTTCAGATGTGGAAAGGATTTTTTAATTTTTAGATAATAATAATAATTATTATTATTATAAATTAAAGAGCATATTATGAAGCAACGCATGAAGTAATATAAAATGTAAGTTGAGTGCACATATTACAAATTTAGTTTAATTTTAATCATATTACATATGTAACTTTTCAAAAATCAGTCTCCGGTGATAGGAGTGTGCATTGGTTAGGTTTGAGCTAGAGCAAACCGATTTGTTTTTTTTTTTATCAAGAAAGAACTGGAATCAAATTGAATAAGGTACAAACTAAAAAATTGGTTTGCTTCGGGTTTTTATTTATTTTTATTTTTTATAATTACATATAGTAGAAAAATTAATAAACATATATATAAGTATAAAAAAATATATATAAATATATATAAAATACATATAATATAAATAATAAAACAAACTTTAATTTTTCGATCAATTTGATTTTTTAAATAATAAAATATAACTCAAAAATAAAAAAAATTAATTTTTTTTTAATTTAAAAATTAAACCAAACTGATTAACTCAATAAATTGAATTATTTCTCACAAATCAATTCAATTTGATCTTCTAGTTTGGTTCGGTTTTTGTATACCTGAGTCTAATAAAATAAGAAATATTTGTAATCTACTAAAGTTTGAAGTTCAAATTCCTTAGTAAGTAAAAAAATAAAAAAAAATCAAATTATCACCATTACGATTATTCTTTTCTCCTTAGAGACTATATTCTGTCACAATTAAGAAAGGAAAAGGAAAAAAATAAACATGCTCAAAGTATTTAAAAAATAAAATAAACTTTACAAAAATAAAAAAAAAAAAAAAACATAAGAAATACGCAATACAAGGCAAGACTTATTATGGTAAAACTAAAAACCCTTCCGCCCAAAGAAAACCCACTGTCTGCCTTTGTTTCAGTGTCTATCTATCGGCTTTGCTCTCTCCTTCTATCTCTTTCTCTGTATCAATCAAATCAAAAGCAAAGATGAGTACCATGAAGTTTTGTCGCGAATGGTATACATTTATTTATTTTACTTTTAATTTAGTGGAAACTTATTTTGATTTTTTTTTTGTTTCAATTTCAAAAATAAAATGAACGGTGCAGCAACAACATTCTGTATCCAAAAGAAGATAAGGAAGCCAAAATCTTACTCTATGCATGCCGCAACTGCGATCATCAGGTCTCTCTCTCTTTTTCTCGTGTTTTTATTTCTATTCTTTTATTAGCTTCATTTAATTTAATTTGATAAATTGTGTGTGTATGTTGTTTGTTAGGATTTAATTAACAACAGTAGTGATTGATTTAATTTCATTTTAATTTTTGATGATAAATGTATTAATAATTAAATATAAAAATCAGGAAGTTGCAGAGAATAACTGTGTGTACAGAAATGAGGTACATCACTCAGTAGCAGAGAGAACCCAGATACTTCAGGATGTTGCTGCTGATCCCACTCTTCCTCGAACTAAAGCTGTTGAATGCCAAGTCTGCAAGCATCCTGAAGCTGTCTTTTTCCAGGTCTCATTCCGCCCCCCCTCCCCCTTTCTTTTTTCTTATTATTCAATTTGCTTTGGAATTGACCGTATTTCAAGAATTATTATTCATTTGAGCTTCATCTCTGCATTTCTTTAAAAATCTTTTATTTTTTGTTAAGTAACTTCGGATTTATTCCAAATAGGGGATGTGAACTGACTAACTAGGATTAGAATACAATTTTTCGTTTTTATTTATCGTACTTAGCATTTCTTTAAAGATCTTTGTTTTTCATTTGCAACTTTGGATTTCTTCCAAACATGGGATGTTAACTGACTAACTAGGATTAGAATTCATATTAGTTTTTATTTATCGTACTTTGCAATTCTTTAAAGATCTTTTATTTTTCTTAAGCAACTTTAGATTTCTTCCAAACATGGAATGTTAACCGACTAACTAGGATTAGAATTCAATTTTTGGTTTTTATTTATCGTACTTTGCAATTCTTTAAAGCTTTGTTTGGTTCAATTCTCACAAGAAAATAGAATTCATTTGCAAATGAATTCTTGTGTTAGGCATGAAAAATTAAAAGTATGGAAATCAATGGTATTATGGTCATAATAAAAATATCATCCTTTGTACTTGGGTGTTCATTTGCAAATTCCATCAAATTTGGTGGGATTTAGTCTAGTTATGACCAATTTCATGAAATTTAAAAATTAGAATTCCAAATAAATTTTGATTTAAACCAAACACAAAAAAATTTGGAATTGCAAATGAATTCCATAAATTTTGTGGAATTCATTTATACCAAACACACTCTAAAGATCTTTCGTTTTCTTGAGCAACTTTGGATTTCTTCAAAACATGGGATGTGAACTTCCTAACTAGGATTAGAACTCAATTTTGGTTTTTATTTATCGTACTTTGCATTTCTAGATCTTTCATTTTTCTTGAGCAACTTTGAATTTCTTCCAAACATGGGATGTTAACTGACTAACTAGGATTAGAATTCAATTTTTGGTTTTTATTTATTGTACTTCACATTTCTTTAAAGATCTTTCATATTTCTTCCAAACATGGGATGTTAACTGACTAACTAGGATTAGAATTCAATTTTTGGGTTTTTATTTATCGTACTTTGCATTTCTTTAAAGATCATTCATTTTTCTTGAGCAACTTTGGATTTCTTCGAAACATGGATGTGAACTGGCTAACTGGGATTAGAATTCAATTTTTGGTTTTTATTTATCATACTTCGCATTTCTTTAAAGATCTTTCATTTTTCTTGAGCAACTTTGGATTTCTTCCAAACATGGGATGTTAACTGACTAACTAGGGTTAGAATTCAATGTTTGGTTTTTATTTATCGTACTTCGCATTTCTTTATAAGATCTTTCATTTTTCTTGAGCAACTTTAGATTTCTTCCAAACATGGGATGTGAACTGACTAACTAGGATCAGAATTCAATCTTTGGTTTTTATTTATCGTCCTTTGCATTTCTTTAAAGATCTTTTTATTTTTCTTGAGCAACTTTGGATTTCTTCCAAACATGGGATGTGAACTGACTAACTAGGGTTAGAATTCAATGTTTGGTTTTTATTTATCCTACTTCACATTTCTTTAAAGATCTTTTATTTTTCTTGAGCAACTTTGGATTTCTTCCAAACATGGGATGTGAACTGACTAACTAGGATTAGAATTCAATTTTTGGTTTTTATTTATCGTACTTTGTAAATAAAGAGGAAATGATATAGCAGTGACACTCCAAATCTAGCGCACATATTATTGGCTATGTAGTCTTCTGTGGATATGTGGGCATAGAGTGGTTCTTTAAGTTTTGCTAAGATAAACCATTGGTGTTCTTCTAGCTTTCACTTGATTCTGCTTTTATTTTTTCTACTAATACAAATAACCATATCAGATTTAACATTCGATTTTAAATGTTCCCTTCTTTGTCTTTTGCTTCAATTCTTGGATGCTTTCTTTTAGGTACGTTTCTTTTATAGTTTTAGGTTCGTAGCTATATATTTGTCGTTACTCCTTCCAAAACCAGTTACTAGATCTTGGCTGCTTAGCAGCGACTTACTCCCAACTCCCAAGTATGTTTTATGTATTTTGTTAATTATGTTGAACTAGTTCTCCCCCAAGCTGGGAAAGCATGGTTGTCTCAACAAAATTGGGTGAAAAATGTGCACCATATGTGCACCATTTTAGTGGTTGATGTAATGACTTGTGTTTTGTTAAAATATATGCAGGCTACTTCTAGAGGAGAGGAAGGTATGACACTGTTCTTTGTCTGCTGCAATCCAGCTTGTGGGCATCGGTGGAGAGATTGAGATTTATCTGCGTATAAATCAAAGCTCAAAAAAATGATATAAAAGACATGTCATGTTGATGAAAAATCCGATTAACATCTTATGCATCCTTCTTTATCACTTTTTAACTCGGTAAATTGCTGTATGTTGTCTGAGACACATGGAGCCGGTGTAAATTCCGTGGTTACATTTTGGTGGAGGATTGGTATGAACTTTTAATCTCTAATGATTTGTCTCCCGATTATTTTGACTTGCAAACTATACTACTAACCTTAAAGTTGAATGCAGCATAAATTACTCTCAAATAAACTTTACACGCCCGGTGATACAGCAGTATTAAAATTGCTCATTGCTACCTACCATTATTTTTGAGTTATACAGGCTCCCCAATGTCTTGTGCTACTAAAAACGTTTGCTTTTGGTATTTATTTTACAGGTTTTTTTCTTGTGTATTTAATTTGAAGTTGATAATGTCTGTACCATTCATGTTTTCTAGTACATGATCCATCATATTCATGCCCAAAAATTTTCAACTGCAGTTTGCAGACAGTTTTCTGCTGATTCAACTTCTGAGTTGGATAGGATTTGGATTCTATGTATAAAACTATGTCTGTCTTGAAAAATTTTGGAATTGTTTAGCACAATTAAAGTCGTTGACTTAAGATCTAAGAGTAGCCAGGTTTTGATGCATTTCCCGCAATTTGCAAGTGGCTATCCAAAAAAAGAGACTGGCTATTGAAACACTACGCGACTCAGGTTTAAATCTGTATATCTTTGATATTATTAGTGATGATGCATATCATGTCTGTACAAAAATGAATGTTCCAGTGGAAAATTTCCCACTGCAATCATCTAATTTCCCATGAGATATTTATCTCGCCCAGAGAACAGAATATGAACCCATTCCAAAATTGGATCTGAGGGAAAAAAAAAAAAAGAAGAAGAAGAGCTTGTAACTTAAAAAAAGAAAAAAAAAATTGTAAAAAATTATCTACAAAGAAGAACAAATAGAAAGGGAACTCCCATGTGGGCCAGCTGATGTCTCTACAAAACTCAAATAACATGTTACAATGACGTTAACGTTTGTTTGAACCATTGTGACAATCGTTTCATTTTCCCAGAGAGATCCGCATTCTTTAAAAAGTGAGTTACTGCATTTGACAGCAGAACATCAATGTCATGCTTCACCGCCTCAAAAGTTCGATAGTAATTGTTCTCCAACCTTAACTGGATCAAACCCAGGGTCAAGGGAACAGGAAACCTGAGAAAATAAACCATCAGGTGGTTAAAGCATTAGTTTGAATTACTAACTGATGGCAAGTAAAATTCAAATTACCACAGCAAGATTACAGCCATTGGTTTAATTATTGCCCCAAGGAGGATTAGGTATTCAAAATCTATCCCTAATCAAACCCTGGGCTTCTAAATGCAGCAAAAGAATAGCATTTCATGCATCAGAATGTAAAGTTGATCAGTTTTGTGGGCCTACAACACCTTGCAACCCTTGCTAGGTCCCTGGATTCAATTCCTACGGGGATAGGGTGATGGCTTATCTCAAGCAGAGTGCCACCACCCATTATTTAGCTCATCTTACACACAAAAAAATGACAAGAAGAGAGTAAAAAGAGAAGTGATACCTATTTGTAAAACTAGTCTTCTCTGAAACTTGGTTCAATTTCTGAACTCCATAGGGATCCTGAAAATGTTAATAATTGATTTCAGAAAAATTCCCAAGGATATCTTTCTATTAACAAAATGATTATATAATTTAACAAAGCAAAGTTTCATCCTAGAATATTTAATTTTCCCTCAACTGTGAGTACCTGCGACTTTTTGCCTGATTCCTCTAATTTGGCCAAGGCAGAAATCAACTTGTTTCTAATTGAATCCTCAATATGAGGTTGCTCCCATTGAGTATCATCATCAAAAAGCTCCCAAGGACTGTGTTGATGTTCTTCTGCACCACTCCTGTACTTTACAGTATACCTCTCCCAAGGACTGTCTGGAAACTCTGGAGATTTGGCCTTCACAGACACAACCCTGCAATCCCACCAACTGCCATCTTCTTCCCCGTCATTTTTCCACCAAACTTTACATTTATCCCTACTTGTCCAATTTCTCTGCATAGCAGCATCAAACCGAGTTCTTTCAACAATAAAATCTGGGAACTCTGTTACTTCAGGCAGCATCAGTTTAAATGTTTTCTCATACACATCAGAAGTAGGATCCACAAATTTAAGTGTCATTTCACAGCAACTATCTCCTGCTGGTACTGTGGAATACTCGAGGACTTCAACTTTACAGAATTCCACTGGCCTTATATGGCCTTTTAGTGACTTCCAAGGCCCTGGTCCTTTTGAGAAATTATGTCCTTTGCACATCTCTTTGTACTCCTGATGACCCTGAAAGACGAACAATTCCAGATGCATCATTGCAGTGATCAAACCTATCTCAAATAATATGAAACACAAGATTGAACAAGCAATGCTGATCTGTAAAATCTTCTACTACAAACCTGTCTTAAATATACTACTTCATCCCCAAGCTGAGGGATATAACGAGAGCCCTCATCATGCATGGGCAACATTAACCATGATTGTTTTCTAGAAACTTGAGTTGATGTCCTCCTATTCACTGGGCTTATGTCTTGAGAATAATAACTGGTTCTCCTATTTCTAGTTGATCTAACCCCAACATTCACCCTTGAGCTTGATCCCCAATCTTCACCAGGAAGTTGACATCTGCTAATAAAACCATTACAGGGATTTCTGCATGTATCCTCAGACTTGTGTTCCTGCTGCAGCTCGATATTACTATTCATTGGGTCATCTGTAGCTGCCTTTGATTCCATGAGATGAATCTTATGAGCTCCATCAGTACCCTCTTCACATAAGTCAGCTTTAACGTTAAGTTCATCAGTACTAGCATGTGAAATGCTCTCTCTGATGCTACTATCACCTTCTAAGTTAGCCCTATCTCTGCTTAACTTTGATCTTCTATAAACAACATTGTACATATTTTTCTGACGTGATTGGGAACCCAATGAGGCAACGGAACTTTCATCAATCGGAACATCTGATTCCCGAAATGCATCAAGTTTGTTAACTACAACTTTTGTATTGGTTCGGACATCTTCAAGGACTTCTGAAACAGGATTTTGTTTCATGTCAGCAGCGCTATGAGGTGATAAATCAACCTCCACATTCCCCTGATTAGAAGAATTTGTTGGAGACTGCCTTGACTTTATTCTCAGCTTTGTTGAGATATGTGCAGTACCCTCTTCAAATTCCGGAGGAATATCATTCCCATTAGCCAAGTGGGCCAATTTAGGTAATTCCTCCGAATCCATGCAACCATCACAGCTTAGGCGCTCTTTACCATTTGCCAAATTATTTGCAACCTCAGAGGTATCTGCCCCTGTATCTCCTCTGATAGTTGCTGTAAGTTCATCCAACTTATGAGCATAATCTTGAACTTCCAAGGAGGGGGATAATGTGCCACAAGTGTTCTGAGATTTTAGAAATCCATCGACATTATTCTCTTTTTCTTTTTGATCACTAAGACCTAAACTAAACCTGGCAGGTGCAGCTGAAGACATAGCTTCTCCAAATCTCTGGCGTTTAGGTGTACGGGCCTTGACGCCTCCCCATTTAATATCTCCATTTTTGTATCCCTCAGACAAATCTAAATGAGAGTTCTCTATTTCTCTTCCTCTTCCTTTCACCTTGCTGCAGTTTGAATAACTAGAAGAGGAACCCATATCTAGTGATCTTATATGAACACCATTTAACCCTGTGGCACCCTGGGCTGCTGTTGATGACGAGCCAACTAAATCATCTTGGTTGTTGTCAGGAATTCTACTCCCTGACATAGAAACCTTAGTCGAATCCTGAACTGGAAATTTAAGAATCAATCTTCTCCTGTTTCCAGCATCAACATGAGATTCGGGAAATTCATGAGATTTAACAAAATCTTCAGACTCTTCCAAAGAAACTTCTTTCCCTTTCAAATTCTTGTGTCGTGCATTTTGCATTGACCTCTCGGATTCATCACTCTGGATATCTGAATGGATCTGTGTGGAATCACTTTCAGATGAATCAGCTTCTGAGCTATCGTCATATTCTCCATCTGAAGCTGTTCCAGTAATTTTTGAAAATAATGTTAGAGCGTTGCGGGCAGCTGCTCTTTGAGGTCTCAAAGCCTTCAACACGGAAGACTTCCTCTTTGATTTTTTTCGGCCACTCTTTGATTTCCTAGTTTGGTGACTCCTGAAGGTATTGCCATCATGCTCATCCAAATTTCTCCTTTTAACACGCCTCCCTGAAGAAGTCATTATTTCAATCTGCAAAAAAGAGGAGAATTGCCAAGTTAAAAAATGTAATACATCACTAACATTATGAAACACAAAATGATCAGAAAACACTTACTTCAGCCTTCTGTTTTCTCCTTCTAGATCTATGAAAGCTGCCCTTGCCCTCAACCTCACTGTCTTCTGCATTGCATTCTGGATCAACTGACGAACCAGAATTTAAACTTCCTTGCTCACCCCCTGACGAATACTCTTCAGCGACATTGTACTCCGAATCATTGTCATCACTTTGAACTTGCACCACATTTTCTGGTTCCCAATCCATAGCATCAACAAACTCAGGCAACGGCTCAACTACTACATCCAAGTCTGCCAAGGGCAGCAGTTGGTAATCTGGGTCTAAACTGAAATCAGGCCCAACTGCAAATTTTATAGAAGGTGGCTTCCACTCCAAATTCAAAGCTCCTAACCGTCTCTTCTGGTACATACTCTGATAAGGTTCTGGATAGGGAGTCATGCCTAGAGTTCATCAAAAAAAGGACAGCATGAGAATGAAATTAACATAAACTACATCCCAGAGAGATGGCATGAAGATTAAAGTTCTCCCAGAGAAATTTTGAACCTGAGTCACATAGGAGATCTTGCATATTTCGTCGGTAAGGCACAAGCTGTGTTTCCTGAATCAGATGTTTCATTTAGTCTAAAGTCAAGAAGCAAGCACAACATCCATATGACATGCCTAAAGTGGTACTTTAGAACTATCATAAAAGTTCTGCAGAAATTAAATATAACAACATAATATAATTTCAATATTTTTATATTTTATAGAGATAAATCAGTTAATACTTGTGGCATATCTTATTTCACAGTAGGTGAAATGGTGCAGCGGTATAGGATTGGTCAGTAATGCTATGCAGAGGAATATTGCAGATATTCCCAGCTCAACATTAGTGATAAGAGGAAATTGCATGCAACTGTTGGTTGAGAAAGCTGAACAAAGTTGTGATGGAATTTGTTTGACTGTTGACTTTACTAGTAGCTTTTATAGCAGATCATGTAACAGTCGATCATTATGAGATTGATAATAATCTCTCTTTTTTCTCTTAAACTGATTCTCTTCCTTATTTCTCTCGTCTTGATTTCTCTTAGTCTCTCTTCTTCTTCTTCTAATCTGCAACCTCCATCTTTTTGGTTAGCGACTAATCCTAACAAGTCTCTTCATATTTCCTCTACTTTCTATACCATAGTATTCTAATATCCACATAATTATTAATCTTCATATTTCCGCCTACGTGTGAGGGCTCATACTATAGTATGAGCTACTCAGGATATAGTATGAGTTTCTCATATTTTAGCCGGTCCCAAGCCTGGGAAAAGGAGGAGGGTTGTGGTAGGTGGCAACCAAGTAAAACTTAATGCCATATCTTCATGCATGGATACATATTGCCATCAATAGCATACACATTGCCATCAATAGCATACACATTGCCATCAATAGCATACACATTCATATCATTAAGAACCTAATTTGACCAGAATCAAAAGCCCTGACCACAAATGGCAAACACTAGGAGAAAAGCTTTCCTATCTGCTGGATGTTGCTGTATGGAATGGAAGGACATTCAACTTCTGGAAACATCAATTACTTGTTTGCTAAAAAGTGTAGTTGAATGTGTTGTGTTTCTCAACATTATTTGCATACGGAGTATACATGATACACAGACTAAATATCAGTACAAATAATGTTGATGGAAAACTAACCTGGTCAAGTATATTTCCATAGGTATCTTGTATCAAGGGCCGGTAATCACCAAGGAAGAACTGCAGAGAAGCGCATTTTTAATAAGTACAATACAGTGTAGGGTTTCGTGAACTTCACTATGAGCAAAGCCTAATAGAAGTATTTGACATTATGGTACCTGGTCATATTTAGCATCCTGTTGGGATTCACCTTGGCCTGTATTTAATATGTATAATTGGCCAACATCATCTGAAAGTATGATGGATGTCCCATCCCTGACACACAACTAAATATCAGTACAAGGTCCTCAATACACAGACCAAAACAAAAGGGGGACTGAGCAAAATTTAAGCTGTCTACTTGTTGCATGTACTAAGGAGTTTTAAAGGAGCAGCATCCAGTTGCCCAGATTTTGTAGAGTATAAAAAGTTAATATCCCGGATTTGATGCAGTATAAAAAGTCTACTTTTAAGTTATGCATTCGTTCTGCAATCTATTCCATGCTTTTTGGATGCATTTTATACTACTATAAAAATTTGGAGTAGGAAGCTATTTTTTGAAATTCTATATTCTTGCTGGCAGGCAAGTAATTCAATTTTTTACATGTAGGGGTGAGCAATACCAAACCAAACCAACCAATTTTTCCACGGTTCGTCTTGAAAATTTAAAACCAAACTTTAATTTTGTTTAGTTCAGTTTTGTATAATAAAAAATTTGTTTCAACTTTAAGCTGAACCTGTTCAGTTTGTGAATAGAACTAAACTTGGTCCATTTCGGTTCAGTTTGGTCTGAAAATCTAAAGCTGAACTTTATTTCAGTTTGGTTCAGTTTTTAGAACCTTTAAAATAGGTTCCTATTGGTTTGGACCAATTGCATACCCACCCCCCACCCCCCTCCCCCGCAGGCGCACAAACACACATATATAAATAGCTTAAATTTTAGTCAAATGACATCCACTTAAATGTAGATTATAAGAAAAGAAAAAGTGAAGAGAAAATATCACATTTCATGCAGTTGATTATGTCAACAACAATTTGGAATCATTGCACCTAAATATCCGTATAAAACCCCAAAATACCATTTGTTTTGATAGTTTTGTAAGGATGTAAAAAAAACATCACTAGGTTATAAAGAGGTTAAGCTATTTCAAGGCAGAAAAGATTGATCTCTTGGTTATGAATGTTAGACTCGGGGAGAATAGTGGTCATGTTGCAAATCAGAATAGGAAAAACCAAAATCAATATGCTAAAAACATCGGTCAATATCACCACAATCTAAATGGATCTTTGCCACAAAACACATTTGAATATGAGGGGGAAAAACTATTGATGTTCAGATCTTCACAGAACTATTATAGAACAAGAAATGGTTGGTATGTGCCATATCATTTGTCACTGAATAATACAATAAAACGAATTAAATAAAAGAAATAAAAAAAATGTTCATTTCCTATCTTGCACTTACGGTGAAAACTTCCCATCCACTAACTTGAAATGTGATATCTCATAGATCCGGATGGGTGTCCCCTCCCATATCTGTGGGCGTTTATGGAGTGTTGAATAAGTAAATAAATAAATAAATGAAGAAATAAAACATAAACCATAATGTACTCAAGTAATATCAAACTCACATCCCACACTATAGTTCTTCCATCATAACCGGCACTCATAGCAATTCGAGGGTTGAAAGGATGAACATCCAGAACATATGTCTGCCAAAACCACAAAATGGTCAGAAAACTTCTGATTTATCAAATAAAAACTTTTCAGAAATTGAAACATCGGAAATCATGTATTTCACGATAGGAATGTATGCATAACAAGAACAACGACACCACCGCATTTCATTCATTAAGCAAGAGCTGCAAGAAGTTAAAAAATCAAAAATAACATATCCTAAGATAGCCTATGTGTAATTCAATGTTATCACCTCTCTAATAACAAGGTAAAATAACAACAGGAAAGGAAGATAAAAGGAAAAAAAACCGCTTACAGAATCAGTATGGAAAGAAGGATAGAAGGAAAAAAAAATGCTTACAGAATCAGTATGGCCAGTCAAACAATGTACCAAGTTGCCATCAGCAGCATTCCAAACACAAATTCTGCAATCTGTATTACAAAACACATTAACATTACTTAGCTGTAGAGGCAACATATTACCAAGCAAAGGTCCAGCCACAGAGAACAATGATGCAACTCATATATTTAAAAGACAATTTCACAGAGACCAGCTCAGGTCCTCCGGTATCAACTTCAGAAATTGTTTTAAGTTCTAAAGGTGCAAGATAAACACATCAATATAACAAGCTCAAAAGGAGAAAAGTGAGAAAGACTAAGTAGGCTAAAAATATGCCTGGTCAGATCACATTTATACAGCAAAATAGAAGAACAAGCACAATCAAGAAAGTTATATAAAAGGTAAATTCCATTGCATTGTGATTCCTAAAATTAATAAAAGAAACAATTCTTGGAAGAGGCATATTTGGCATGAAAACAGAAAATTGAGAATGCTCCTGAAAAATTAAAGGAAAATTAAAGCCCAAGAGGATCAGGTAAAGAACAACTTATACATCCTCAAAAATATACAACCCCCATAATTCGGAAAGCAAATACATGCACATCCACACACACAGCAACATTACCCATGATAGCAGCAAGAACAAAGCGATTATCTAGGCTCCACACAATCATGTTCACACCACGAGGGGTTGGTAGAGTTCTCTGACGTGGACCTCCTCGTGGAGGTTGGGGAGGCAATGGAGGAGGAGGAACTTTCAGGTGATATGATTGACTCCAGCGGCCAACTTTCCCCTGAAAAAAACATATATATTATTTACAAAAATTAAAGAACATCAATCAATGTTCAAGTTACAAACAGCAATAAATTTTATCTCAAAAACAAAGGGGAAAAGAAGCAAAAAGCTTTGCCTTAAATGCTTCACGTGAAAGATAAAAGGAAAAAATAGAGCAGTAAGACTAACAAAAATGAGAGATTATCAGCTTACATGAGATCTACGTGATCTTGGAATCCAGATAATTGCACTGCCATCTCGAGAACAGGTGACTATGTTGTCATGAGAAAACCTGAAGACACACAAATATTCATTGGTCTTTCAGAAATATAATGATCCATCATGAAGGCAGTGACCAGTGATATATAAATCCTCGGGTATACAAATACAATAGAAAATTTTAACTGCGAGATCCACAAACTAAAGCCACACACCATGAATTTCTAAATTTTGGAACATTCTCTTCCTTTGAGCTGTCACAGAGAGAGAATCTGGACGCTGCAGCACAGCCACTGCAAATTTAGCAGCACACGTATCAGCACTCAAAACTTCAGCAATTGAATTTCAAAAATTGCCGCACCTACCTAAACTGGACATAATTCACATCATTCCCATGACCAGTTAACACATCTATCTCATGAATTGGTTGGTCTGAATCATCTGTGTTTGGCTTACAAGCATTCCATACCTGCAAGTAAAAAGTCATTACTACCAGGACTCTCAAGTTCCTATACCAATAAAGAGACGCAAGAATTATTTGCTGAAAATGAAAGCAGGACGACATTATGCAGAACATGCATTAACAGTTAATGTACCCTAGCAAGATTGTCAGAGCTTCCGGTGACAAATACAGTTCCATTAGCATTGAATGCACAGCAAAATATTTGATGGCTCTGAGGACCACTACTTGAGGATGGACCACCATTCTTTCCTGCAGTCATTCCAATGCTCTTGTGAGTTCCCTAATGAAATGAACCAATCCATTAATCACGAATAGGCATAAAGAAAATGTAACAAACCAGCTAAGGAATCTGAAGGCCTAGGAATATATATCCGTGGACTGAAGTTGGAATATCTAGCATCCCAGATCCTACATGTTCCGTCATCAGATGACCTAAAAAGTATTGATCATAAGAAATAATATATAGTATAAAGCATATTAGGCAGGCATACACATTATTGAAGGTAAAAAAGAAACGTGGTTTAAGGTGTCTCACAGCATAGTGAAAACGTCAAAATCAGGTAATGGAGAAAGATATGAAGTTAAGCACTGTGTAGTTGGGTATAAATTCATGATGTGTGCTTTGAAAAGTTACATTCAGTTAAACAAAAGCGCTCAACTCAACTCAACTCAACAAAAGAAAACGATATGATTTATTTCTTAATTATTTGTTCTATGCAGGAGCAACAAGGGGAAAATGATAACATGATCTGGAGAAGAGAAATATAGACAAATAAATTGAATATCAACTTTGCAAGATATAAGCCTTGAAGAGTAATCTCTCTGATTAAGATACTCCTAAGGCTTTGTCCCAATCCTCAAAAGAGAAAGCGGAGAATGAGATAGGTCTAGGTCTGGTATCAGAGCCTCTAGTCATGGGGGATTCTAATGCCAAGATAGAACAAGTGTTCGAGATGATGCGCAAGTTATCAGCAGATCATGCTGCCCTATCTGCACGTGTTGATGCCCTGTCCCAACAAGTAGAAGGATCGAGTGGAAGGAAGGATGGGGATAGTAGTTCCAGCAAAGTTTCAGGTGGACAACAGGGTATCGGGGCTGTTCCAAGATATACCAAGCTGGAATTCCCCATCTACAATGGGAAGGAGGATCCCTTAGGCTGGGTTACACGCTGTGAGCAATTCTTTGTTCATAAAAAGCTCCGAGGGAAGAATGGATTGGATTGGCTTCATTCCATATGACAGGAACTGCTCAACTATGGTTTTTACAATTGGAAAAGGTGAATCCGCATTTGACATGGGAGGAGTTCAAAAAGTTTTGCAATACACGATTTGGACCCCCAATTCGCAGTAACCCAATTGGGGAGTTGATTTCTCTTAAGCAAACTGGAACCGTAGAGGAATACTTAAGAGAAATTTCAGGGGCTGTTGGCTAGGACTGATTCTATTATTTCTGAACGTCAAATGGCAATCATGATGGCTGGGTTATCAGAAAGGTTGCGGATTGATGTAGAGTTGGCTAAACCAGCAAATTTGGAGGAAGCTAAGGGTCTTGCTCGAGCCTTTGAGAGGCGTTTACAGCTAGAAAAAATATTAGAGGATCAGAAATCATGGCCACTTGCAAAGATAACCACCCCTACGAGGCCAACATCAACTGGGACTAGCCCAACTATTCCTCCTTTCATAAAGAAACTAAGCAGGGCAGAGATGGCGGAGAGGCGATTCAATGGCCTATGTTACAATTGTGATGAACTATTCTCACCAGGTCATCAATGCAAACAATTATTTTGGCTTGAGGTGGCTTCTACAGAGGAAGAGGAAGATAGCAACCCCATGGACAGTCGGGCCAATTACCAGCAGTTGAAACTCGGGAAGACTTGCTAGATTTTCAGCATCGCTATCCTTCCTTCAACCTTGAGGACAAGCTCGATTTGGAGGAGGGGAGTAATGTTATAGACTCCTTCTATGGAAAAGGGTATTTCAGGAAAAAGGCAACAACAGTAGCAGCCAAGGAATAGTTTTTAAGTATTATTTTTACTATTTAGTTAAGTTCCAGTTTTCTTAATAAGAATAGGTTTAGTTTTCCTATTCGTATAGGTTCCTTATATATTGTTTTCTTGTTTTCCTAGTCCTACCCAAATTAGGATTCTTGCGTTCAGGCTATGTAATATATAAATAGGCTGTTGTCGCATGAATAAAATTAAATTGAAGAATTTTTATTAATAAGATAGGCAGCTCTCTTCCGAGCTCCCAAGTAGGCGAAGCTCCCTGTCTGAGCTCCAACCACAACCATAGCTCCACATCGAAGCTATTCTAAAAAGAATCAACCTTTAACTGAAGGTCATCGCCCTGTGACTCGATCCTTATCTAGGGTTCATAACAAGGTCCAAATATTAGCACATGATGTTCTAAATCATTCATAAATACCCAATGATACAGAAAGTAAAATTGCCAAATTTCTGGATCCAAAATTAAATTCCATGGGCTAAGGCCTAAAATGTAAGTAGGAGAGTTTGGCCATTTAAATACTAAGGCATTACTTTCTGTTCTCTGAAAAAAAAAAGAATTTGAACGAGATTTCAGAATTCTGCCCACCCCAAAAAAGCGAATAAAATAGTCCTTTGTTTTTTGGCGGGTATCTCCACGCGGCTTAATCCCGATCACTCCCTGGATTTTTTTTTTGTTTCCAACATATTTGTTAACAATAACAAAAAAGAAATAGGAAAATTGAAGTTTACAGGTATTTTCTAATATTTAGTTTTTTTTTTTTTAATTTGAAACAAAAGCAGAAAAAAAGAAAATGACAATGGGTTCAATGCCTCCTAAATTATCGGTTCCACAAACTGGCCGACAATATAAAAAAAATGGCTGAAGCAATTTTAGTTTGGCTCTCTGTACACATACATCCATTCAATTTCACTCTGAGGTCTCAATTGAAGTGGGATTCTCCAACAAAAACAGAGGACCAAACACCTCAAATTTGAAGGAAAAATAGCATAAAACAGGAAGGTCTACTAGAATGTACTAGAATCAATAATGACTAAGCGAGTCTGAACAGGATAAAACTGAAGTATATAAAGCACAAGACTTACGAAAGAAGCTGGTATACTGATCCAGGCCTAGGACTAAATGCTATGGCAGTAACAGCGCCAGTGTGTCCACGCAGAACAGATATTGGAAGCCCATCTGGCAAACGCCACTGTCAATATTAAGAAGGATTTGTTGCAGATCAGATTAACGAGAATAAAGAAAACCCTATGGACATCAGATGGGAAAGGATCTTACAACTCGGATTATACAATCATTTGAAGCAGAAGCCACCAAGGCATTGTTGGAACTCACCGCCAGATCAGTAATATCACCCTTTTATGCATAGAATGAGATGCAGAATATAATTATCAAACAATATAACAACTAATAACAGCCACATGCTTGATTTTCAAAACATTCACAACTCACTTCGTGTCCACGACAGCTGGCCAAGCAAAAAGCAGTTTCCATTGACCAGATTTTTACAAGGCGATCATCAGATCCAGTAATTACGTATCTCCCTGAACGATCAAATATTGCTGTAGGAAGCACATCAAGACAAAATGTCAGATATAAATCCATAATTTTCTAAGAATTTCAACAAAGAATGTCAATGCTAACAGTTATTATCTAACTTAACAGAAACTGAAATTCATTTCAGGCTTATGGAAGATATTAAACATTCATGCAAAAATGGATATTGAAATGTATAATCTAATTCCCTAAATTCATACCACAATAGACAGCATTTCTGTGTCCCCGTAGCCTCTTGATGTTTTGCATTTTCTGTACCATGGTTGATGGTTTTGCAATAGTATAACATGCCGCCCGGATAGAAGGTGCACGATGGTGTCTTGAAAAGCCTCCCCCAATTTCTCTCAAACTCAGCCCTCGAACCTGATCAGCAGACATATGAGGCCACCGCAAATGAGTGGGAGGATTCTTGACTTCAGATTCCCCCTTATCTCTATCATCTGTAGAAAAGGATGATGCCAATGTTAGACATAAATGCAATATTTACCTTCATCTAAATCCTGAAAGAAAGAATAGAAGAAAATCAGAGCTGTATTATGCACTCATGAATTGCTGCTGTCTCACAACAGAAAGAAAAGACTTGCATGGATATGAATTAATCTGTCACAAAATTGGGAAATGCTTGATATCAGATGCTTAAATAAATGTCACCTACCACTCAAAAGTGAAAATGCACCTGTCCCCAAAAGTGTAGGAACAGTAGCAGCATTTGGAACCCTTGCACCAACTAAGCTTTGTGACGAAGAGTCTGTATTATCATCATCTAAGCCTTGTGATGCAGAGTCTGTATTAAGTAACAACTGCTTCAAAAGCTTTACCAAGTGATCCTTTTCAACATGAGGATACCTAAAAGATGCAATTGATGAAGAAGTGTCAAAAGACAATGGGAGAGGAAAAAAGTATAGCAGATGATTGATTCAAGATGTCGATCTCTTCTTTAGAGAGCAGAAATCCACTAGTTGTAGATGCTTAGAATGCCATTATAATGCAACTGCAATCCAATAACACGAACCAAAAAACTACAACTCAATGACAAAAACATAAGACTATTGCCTTATCATTTTGCTGGAATGAGCATTACATAAAATGCGTCCTTTAGCCACATATGCTCACAATTTCTTAAAAGACAGAAAGGACTGAAGGAGATAAGCAAATTCCATACCTCTCCACCAACGCATTGTAACTCAACGGAAATGATACACCATCATCATTTTCATCCCCACTATGTGCCCCACTCCTTGAATACCAAGCATGATATCTCCTAGGCAAAAGTTGATGTTCTAGAAGTTCATTCCAAAACTGTCCATATGTTCTGTGACATGGCCCAGCTGAAAGGAAATGCATGATTAAAAAGTAAACTTCTCTAAGATCAATAGCCACATCACGTGGCACTCTTGTCTCTGGATCTGCATGTTGAGCATTTTCATGCGTCTTGGTAGAGAATTTTAAAGGCTTCATTCCAAATGAATGTGCTTCACCTGAAGGAATGTACTTCCGCAGAGCCATATTCCTGTAATAAGAGCCACCAATTTGATATACAGTATTTAATTCAAAAAAACATAATATAAAATAAACAAATACATAAAATCATATAGCACATGCCAGTCTGAAATACAAACAAAACACAAAATGAACAAAGACACATGCATGAACCAGTTCATGATCTAACTTGACATTCTTTGATGAGCACACATTAACCAATTGAAAAAAAAAAAAAACATAAAACTCCATAATGCAATGGTGCTATCTAAAAGTGAAAAAGTAGAAGACCCTGACCAGTACAAAAGAATACCCAACATAACCAAATCGATCATATCTAAACTAGACCATCTACACCACCTAACTTAAGCAAGAAAACTCCTTGAGAAACAAGTACAGTTGAACCTCCTAAATTGATACTCTATAAATTAATAACCTCTATTATTAAATATAAAATTAATCTACCGACTCAGTTCCACATGTGTAATTTAATAATTCTACTATCTATTATTTAACACAGAATATTAAATACCTGTATGTAAATATTAATTTATAGAATCACCATTTCATATACCAATCCCATGTACATTGTTTATTTTTATAGTTATTTATATAATTATATCTCAACATGTATATATTTAGAAAATACTTTATAATTTATAAGTGAAGTTTTTGAGTAAAATATACAAAAAATTTCCTTTATTAAAAACGAAAAGTCTTCTTTCACAATTTTTTTTATATTAATTATACAACTACATAAAAATATATCAATTAATAACCTCTATTATTTAATACCGTTTTGTTCCATGAATCATATTAATTTAGAGAGGTTCTACTGCGGATGATAAAACTTTCAAAGTACACAAATTCCCCAAGTAACCTATTGGAGAAATAAGCTCGCAAGCCTAATTCTAACTTCTAAGAATTAAAGTCCACCAAATGCTTCCACAACATGCACACGCATAATAAGCTCATGTGCTCCAGCAACTCCCAACTAGTAGATGTATTACTATTACACAGAGGAAGATAACTCCCAAGTGAGTCCTTACTGAACCCTAGCAAAAACAAGATTACCATATAAGTTATCAGTCTAGATTCTGCTTCTTAAATTTTCTAATCCCATTTCCATTGCTCCTCCACTAATTTCCAGAGCATGAAGTTCAAAACCATCAACCCACTATATACATATAACACAATTTATGCAATGTGTGCAACAATGAACCCTAAAATTACAATTTCCACTCTATCCATACAAACGCACAGAATAACAGAATAATAACTACAATTTCAAGCACTTGAATAATAATTAAAAAATCAGAACAGCTTTATTACAAGAAAAAATAATGTAATAAACAAGTAAAATAAAATCACGAGGAAAAAAGAAGAGAGAGAATAGTAACCTTTGTATAAAAGAGCTAAATAAATTGGCCAGAAGAATTATAATATCTTCTTCTATACTTTTCAAAGCTACACCAGCAAAAATCCAAATGCATTCCTCTGTATCACCACAAAACAGAAACAAACAAACCCTAATTCAATTTCTCACACTCCAAATTATAATGTCACAATTAACAAAAACCAAAAACTAAAATCGAATTCCAATTCAACACAAATGCAATCAAAGCCCTACCTATCCATTTAGATAAAAGGAATTACTACTAGGTTAAATAGAAACAAACAAAATTAACTGCGTTTTAAATAAAGTACCTCAAAATGGAGTTGACTTCACGACTAAAACGGTGACGTTATGGAGATGCAGAGTCTCTGTGTGTGTTGGTTTTGGATTAGTGAAAAGATAGGGATCCGGAGAGGTTATAATAACAAATGAATAAAAAAAGTGAAGATGAATTTGATTTTAGCTAGTGTTGAATACGCGCGATTATGGTAACCAAGCTATGTCCTGTGTGTTATCTCTGTGTTTTTTTTTTTTTTCTTTTGAATTTGGTCTGCAATTAGAGAGTGTGTGCGTAGAGAAAGGAGAAACCCAAAAAGAGAGGAGGAAGAGTTAAACGCTACGTTTTTATATCAATCCATAAAGATGCCTTGAGCAAAAAAAGAAAAAAAAATAAAATAAAATAAGTAATAAATAAATAGTACAGGAAATAAAATAAATTATTTGGGATTATATGGTGGTTGCTGGACTGGACCACGCGCGTTGGTGGGTCGTCTGCTATTGATATTTTTTAAACGACGCCGTATTTCTGTGGAGGTATGTGTGTTTTTTGGTAAGTTCATATGGTGATGGATTTGTTACATTTACAGACGGTATATGTCCCACAACAGGTGGGACCTACAGGATCAGTAATCCAGTTTTGGTTTTTTGTTTGTCCCTTGCACTGTCTTCCACATTTTTTTTTCTTCAGAAACTGTTTGAATTTTTTTGCCAAAATTTTACTCCCTTCATTTCAATGTATGTTGGTGTTTAAGGTTGTCGTACATGAATTATGAAAGTTATTAATTAGTTTAAATTTTAGGAAAAAACTATTCAAAATGATTAAGTTATTCTTTATAATTTTATTTCTATATATTAATTAAAATACGACAGAACCTCTTTAAATTAATATGATCCGTGGAACAAAAAACTATTAAATAATACAGGTTATTAATTTATAGAATATTCATTTAAAAAAATCATATAATTTATTATACATTTTTATGTAGTTTTTTTATAAGGTGGATTTTGTTAAAAGCCACAAGCAATGGCCAAAGAAAACAACATATCCTTATGGCTTTTGCACACTAAAGGTTACGGCCAAAGGGATCAAAAAAGCCCTGAATACAATTACATTCAAATTGTTGTAAAAATCCAAGCAAGTGTAATCAAAATGTGGGTGATTAGCTTTGTGAATCAAACTAGTCCTAAGAAAAGCATTAAACACCACATCCTCACACTTGATCCTCTTATTGTTGAAAACAAGTTGATTCCTGGCTTTTCATATTTCCCATATCAACATAATCCGTAAAAGCTACCATAACTCCTTTTTATCAAAAAAGGAATTTTTTATATTTTACTCAAATATTTCACTTTTTATAAATTATAAAGTATTTTCTAAATATATATATATTGAAATATAAATAACTATGAAAAATAAGCAATATACATGGAGTTTATATAGAGAACAATGATTCTATAAATTAATATTTATATGTAGGTATGTAATAATTTTTTATTAAATAGTAGATAGTAGAATTATTAAATTATACACATTCCACATAGTCGGTGGATTGATTTTTCATTAAATAATAGAGGCTATTAATTTATAGAATATTAATTTAGGGAGGTTCAACTGTAGTAATAAATAATAATGTATTGGAATAAAAGTAGAAAAATAGTGAAAACGATAAATATTTTGAAACAAATTAAATTCTCTAGAGCAACAAATATTATGATACGGAGGAAGTATTTCTTTACTATTTTGATATTTGGCCATGCATATGATTTTTCATTTTTTTTTACTAGTGTTTAATTGTTAGACTGCTCAGCTGTTAGAATGCTCTAACCGTGGCATCATGTTTCAAACTCGAAATCTTATTGACTGTACATTACCACCAAGATTATGTTGAAGGTGGTCATTTTTTTTCAATTTTGCGGTCAATTTTATTTTTAATCTCACCCTTTCTATAATAATATTTTCTAGAAGAAATAAAGTAAGTAAAATTTTATATATTAGAGGATTTATTTATTTTTTGATTAAAAATTGGAGAATTTAATAGGAATTTCCATAGACATTGATTGGGTTGGACTGGTTTAATTCGGGCCATCATTGTTTAAGAGTGAGATCTGGAGGAAGGATTGTGAGTTTTCTTTCTTGAATTGGGTTAAATCGGCTTTAAATGTTTGGACTTATTTCTATCTGGCTTGTACTTTTAGTTGTAAAACCAATGTTTTTAATTCCTGGACATGTCATATGGATTTTTTAATGGTCTTTTTACACAAAACAGACACGGTCCAATTTATTTATAAAAATCTCATGTACAATTGACCAGTGTTTTCATAACTAGATCGGACCGGATTAACTGGGAACCGGTGGTTGATCCAGTTCTTAAACCCTCTGATTTTTGAAAAGTCAAAAACCAGTATGCACCGATCAAACCCACCAAAACCAGCTGAACTGACAAAACCAATCAAACCAGATTTTGTAAATACTACGTCGTTTTACTCATTTTCCAGTCCTGTAGTTTGAGTTTTTGTTTCAAATCGAACCTAAAACTTAAAAGCAAAGGCCTACATTTTTTTCTTGTCTTCTCAATTATGCTGCCTCCCTCTATTCCTTCTGCATCTTTTCCTTTCCATTTAATTTCTTCACCTGCTCCTTTCTCTTCTTTGTCCATTTCATTCATTCTCCTTTCTTTGTCCATTCATTTCGTCATTTTCTATTGCCATATAATCAATAGTTATAAATTTGTTGTTGTTATTTTCAACTTCACATCACTACTTCATTTCTTCCTTCTTTTTTTTAAAGGTTAGTGAGTCCATTGACTCCATCCTCCACATCAGTTACAGCTTACAGGTAAGTGATTTTATTTTATGTAATAACCGGTATTTGTAATTTTTTAATAAATTGATTTTCTTGTGATAAAAATAAATATTAGAATTTTAGAATATGAAAACATTATTATATTTATAAATTTTTATTTTCATTCATTTAGAAATTATTATGAAATTTCAATTTGAATATTTAAAAATTCGATTTACTTCACGATGTGTTTATATATAGTTATAAAAATTAAATTTGTTTATATTTTATTTTTAATGGGAATTTTATATAATAGACATAATTATATATAAGGGTGATATATTTCTTTTAAAATTTAAATTCTTTTGAAATTGTCCTCAAATTAAATTAACTATTTATTTTATTAGAACATGTAAATAACAATTTATTATCTTTGGGTTATTTTAGTATTCAATTATTAATAAAATATAAGTAGGTCTTTAATATTTTAAAAAATGATGATAACAATAATAAATTAAAAAATAAATAATAAAGAAGAAGAGTAAGTATTGAAGATTCTAGAATAAAATAAAATGAATATATATATTTTTATATAACATGGGATTTTGTGGCTCAGCCACGTTCTTAACTAAGGAGACCAATTTCCTTTGGAAAATTTGCTTTTTCCTTTCCATATTTTTTCCTTTCTTTCTTCCTTACTTGGTCCATTTCTTTCTCTCTTTCTTTCTTTACCCGGAGCTGCTAATAATAACAATAATAATAATAATAAATAATGAAAGAGGCATTGTTAAAGGAAGGGAGAAAGCTCGAGAAAAGGGAGATGGTGTGTAAAATATCAGTTTAGGTCCCTAATTTCTTTGCTCATAGTTAATAGTAAATCATCACATTCTCCGGGATCGTTGATCCATTTCAGACCCACCATAGCCAGCGATCTTGATTTCTTTCTAAAGCTAGCGTTATACCCTTTCTCCCATTGCTGAGAAGTCTTACTGTTGTTGCATGTGGTAGAGGAATCGAAGGTCTGAAGCTTCATCGGTGGCTGCCATCCTTGCAACTCCACCCAGTGGCGGACCTAGGATTTTTTGGTAGGGGGCAAACAAAAATTTTATAAGTCAACATGATTTTTTTTTTAATTTTCAAGGAAATATTCGAAATTTTTAAGAGTTAGGGGATTAAAAACTAATTTTATGGGGGTAAAATTGAAATATAAAAAATTTTAAAGGGGGATTTAAAAATTTTTTTTTAGGCTAAAAATTCTTTTAAGAAAATATTTGAAAATTTTAAAAGTTAGGGGGGCTAAAACTTAATTTTAGGGGGGGTAAAATTGAAATATAAAATATTTTAAATGGTGTTTTTTGACAAAATTTTGGGGCTGGGGGAGGGGGTTGTGCAATGGTCCCCTCCTGCCCCTCCTTGAATCCGCCATTGACTCCACTATTAGGCATCGTCAACCTCAAATAATGGCAGAAATGAACTCAATAGCTCGGGTGGAGAAGGAAGGCAGGTAACCAGAGATGTAAAACAGCGATGGATGTAATTAGAAATAATGATATAAAATGGGATTTAATAATTAGTTAAGTATTAATTTAACTAGAGGAAATAAATGACTAGAAAGTTATAGTTAGTGAATTAGTAATCTATGATGATATAATAGAATGAAATGTTACATGATGTATAATGGTTGTGTTACATAAACAATTTTGATATTATTATGAAATTAGTTTAAAATTAATGATTGTGGAGATTAATTAAGAGTGGCTAATAACTAGAATAAAATTTAATAATTGATTTTGAAATTTGATTTAATATTATTTTAGATTATAACTTTAGAAATTAATTTGATGTAATCAGATAGTAAATAATGAGTTTAGTTATGAATAAATTGGAAATATAATAGCATGAGAATTAAATTGAATAAATGGAATTTAAATTAAATAATAAGAGTTAGTGCGTAATTACATAATTTGGTTGAAAGGTTTTGATATTGATTTATAAGTACGATTATGTATATATATGAATGGTTATGAAATTGTTATATATATATGTGTTATGTAATTATTATAATAGATAGTAGTTAAAGAGAATTAATTAGATAGATAAGAAACGATTAATGTTAATAATATAAAAGGGTGATTAAAATAAAGACTAATATCATATAATTTAATAAGTGAATATTTAAGTAATGCCATCAGGTTAAAATCCATGAAACTAATTATGTTAATGATTCTGATTTCAATCCACTTGTAAATCATTGGTTCTAAATATTTGTTAGGTAAATTGAGATAGGGAACTTCTATTAAGTTTAAGTATATAATTTAAATGGTGTGATGAATTAAATATATAAATATGAGTACGTTTATATAATTGTTGTTGTAATAAATTTAATAATTAAATTAATTAAATGTATAATCGGATCATATAGGATCGCATGTTTGAGTAATGAATTTGAGAACTATTTTGGACAATAAATAAGTATAATATATATAGCTAGAAATAGTGCGATAAGTTGAATAATGTATAAAATGGATAATGATGGTTAATTACTGTAATTGATATGTTTGGTAAGTCCGGATATTGTGGTAGGCCCGGTAGTTGATTGGTGATTATAGAAGTGTGTTTCTATGCAGGATGGGCTCCATTTCGGTGGAGAGATATCCATTTTACAGAGGAGATGTTACCGAATTTTTGGTAGAATTTTCTCGTAAAACGTGATATCGGATTTTAGGCAGTATGATAATACGACTCGATAAATTTATAGGACTGGAGTAGATGATTAAAAACCTTTAAATAGAAATCTAGAGTTCATTAGGAATAGGATACTGATTATATTCTAAATTCTTATTATTTCTTTACATAGAGAGTTTTAGAGGCTAAGGCGGGCCCGGTAGCATAGAAACGCGTGGAGGCAAACGTTCTAAAATCTGTAAGTTAATATTATATTTATATTATACGTATTAGTATTGTGTGCTTTCTTTGTATGATTTCATTTAAATTATTATTTATGAAGATATTAGTTATATTATTATTTATACATATGTCTATTGAATGAAAATCTGTGATATGATGATTATGATTGTTGTGGATATAATGATGCTCGTGATGTGACTATGATTATGATTGTGAACGGTTGGAGGATAGTTGTGGGACGAGCTACCTGGTGGGTGTCACCAGGCTGTGTGCACACAGGAGTCAGGCATGTATAATTGTTATGATGATAAGGACAGGGCTTGCTCGGTGCAGTGCTCGGGCGCCGATCCTCGATTTATTATTTGATTATTATAATTGCGGCTTGCTCGGTGTAGTGCTCGGGCGCCAGACGAACAGTGGATTAAGAGAAATATTATTGGATTAAGAGAGCCAGAAGGGCTACTGGGTTAGAGGTGATTAGGTGTTCTACTTCGGTCCTCCATCCCTGTTAGTTGTTTGATTGTAATAATTATTGAATTGAAAATCATTTGTGTGAAGCGTATGTGTGCATGTATATATATATATATATATATATATATATATATATTGCATGATTGTGTGTAATTAGGTGGTATAATATGAATATAATATTAATTCATTCAGTGAGGTCTGACTCCCTTCAATTATTAATTTTTTTCAGGTTTCTTTAAGGAGTCGTGTTGGATTTAGTGGCATCAATCCATCTTATTTTGAATTTAACAACCCTTTATCTTTGTCTAAAAAAGTTCCTAAGTGTGTAGGTTTTCAACCAAGCTAGTTTTGAATGAATTCTGCAAATTGCGCACGTAATCAAGCAGAAGCCGCTCCTTAAAGTCAAGCAATCCGCTCTCCAAGGGATCCTCTGCCCAGTGATGTCATGTCCCGAAGTTAAAAATACTTTCCTCCGTGATTTTGATCAAAGAGAGAGTCGCTCGACAAAAGAATTCCTCTTCGCACCCGAGATTCATAAGAGCGTCTCTGCGGTTTGATCAAGAAGAAGCCACTCACTCAAGGCAACTTAAGCCGCTATCTCAAGAGCATTACTAAATCAACCTGCGGTTTGATCAAAAAGAGCCGTTCCTCAAGGCAAGCAAGCCACTCTCAAAAGGCATCTTCTTTGCACCCGCAATTCGCTAAATCGTCTCTGCGATCTGTTCAAAAGAAGCCGCAATTTGATCAAAAGAAGAAGCATCTTCTGCCCAGTGATTTCGCACCCGCAATTGGAGAAATCACACTAGCGATTTTAGGAAACAGAGAGCAGCTCTCAAAGTCATCCTCTGCGCAGTGATCTCACGCCCGCGATTAGAAAATGTCGCACCCGCGATATTTAAGGGAATCTCTGAAAAACTAGCCATTGGAAGATCGAGCCTGTGATTATCTATCCGCGCCAGCGAGCCAAAAGATTTCAGAACTTTATTTCAAAAAGTTTCTAGCCGTTAGACACATTTTTGGGGTTGTCTCTAACAGTTAGTTTTGGGTATTTTCGCTATAAACACCCTTCATAAATGTTCTTCAAGTAAGACCATTAATTTCTTTGATAGCCAAACTCTTGTAACCTTATTTCTCAATCTTTGATAATTATTTGTTTGGTTATGGGTAGCTAGAACTCTAGAGCATTTGTTGCTTGGGTTGAGTGAATTAGTTATCCATTGTACTAGTGTTAATTCTTTATGAGTTGGGGAAACACTAGGGATGGTTGTGAGTTAGCCATTTGTAAAAACTCATTGTAAAGGTTTGGTGTTAGCCACTTGAAAACACTAGGGTTTGTGAGTTAGCCTTGGGTAAAACTCATTGTAAAGGTTGGAGATAGCCTTGTAAATCTCCTTATTATCCTTGGTGGATAGTAGAACCCCAAATTGTGTAGTTGAGAGAGTAGATGTAGGACAAGTTAGGTCCGAACCACTATAAATCTTTTGTGTTCTTCTTTTCTTTCCTAATCCATTCTTGAATCTTTTTTTTTAATTTCTAATTCCGCACCATTTCACCCCCCCTCTTTATTTCTACAAGTCGGATCATTTATTTGAAGTCAGCCTTGCAACTTCATTTCTCCGCAAGGTTCAGTACTATATATGTGTATATTATAATTGTCGTAAACTCTAGTTACTCCGCAGTTGTAGAAGTTAGAACTATGTTGATTACAATAAACAGACATATAGTTGCATTACATGTTTGTTTATTTATTAATTTATTATATGAAATGTCGATGGAGAATATTTCTATTTATTTATTTTAAATTGATTTGGAAATTGGATTTTAATATATATTATATGATTTTAAGTAAGATTTGATAGTGTTCGAGTTAGGCTTGCTACAGATTTTGGTGGTTTTAAACCTACCTATTCCCTAGAGCCGGTCCAACCCGAGTTTGGGTCGTGACAGTGGGTCTTTTTTTTATTAGTAGATTAGAGCTTTAAAAAGGTAATATATATTGATCGAAGTCTAGAACTGTATTTCAAAAGGATGGCTAGCAAGTTACTTTTTTCTTTTCAATTTTTTTATTAATTGTTACCAAAGCCACTTTCCAAGAGATCAAGTAATGTCTAATTTGTCAGATTTAATTTTATGCAAGTGATATTAGGCCTGATTTTTGGAGTAGACAATTGAGTTTGAAACCCGCCAATATGATAGATCATGTATTTTTTTGTACCATCACCATCACTCTTAATGTTGTCTTTTTATTTTCCATTTGAATAATACCTTTAATTAGCTTTTAGAAGATTAAGCATCATAAAGCTATGATGGTATAGGGTGTGGGTTTTATCCATTTGAGTGATTAATCAAATATCAGATTGCCATTACATTAATTTATGTTTGATCTTTTACGATAGCATGTCAATTTTAGCATCCTCTAGCTTGTAAAAACAGAGATAGGACACCTTGATCAATCTAATCTAAGATTTATAGCTAGTGTAATGTATTTTTCAAACGCCTTTGTGTTTCTTCTCAAAGTTTTTTTTTTTACTTTTCAAAAGTTAGAATACAACCTGGTGCATTTCTCAATGATTATATATATGCTTAAATAAAATGGTTAATTTATTTAGTGTAAAAAAATTAAGTCAATAAATAAATTAAGTTTGAAAAATTATAGATGAATTTTTATGTTTGGTTGATAAGCTAAAAATATAGAATTAAGAATATTTTTATCATAAAATAAAAAAAATTAAATTAAAAGCTCGTTCTTGATAGCTATGAAATTGAAAAGTGAATGAATATTAAATTGGGTTAAACATGCACCTTAATTTGTGATCTTCCATGTACTGCTGCTGTTAATTTTTTTTGTTTTTGCTTTTTTAAATGGATTCAGAAGGAGTTCAGATTAACTTAGAATCGAACACAATTTCGTTGGATGATAAAGAGGATGATGATGTGCTGGAAATAGAAGATGAAGGTGTAGAAGTTGTTGAAAAACCCATGAATTCAAAAGAAAAAGGGAAAAGGAAGAGAAAGTTAACCT
>CANYLF013195026.1:0-21491 GCA_948193215.1 Bocquillonia castaneifolia
ATGCATAATGATCTTTGAGAGGCAAGAGAAATATCCAAATTTTCTTTTTCTTTTAAAAGCTTTGAAAAAGAATATTTTAATTCATCATTTTCCTTTTTAAGAAATATATTTTCTCTTTTCAAGCTTTCATTTTCTTTGAAAACATTGTCAAAATTTTGAGATTTTTTCTTAAATATATCTTTGTCTTTTTATAAATCATTTTTAGACAAAGTTAAGGAAAAAATTTCATCTTGCAAAATTTTGATTTTATCTTTCAAATCATCAACTTGATTTTCAAAGACTTTCTTTTCTTTGTTTGCCTTCTCAAGATTATTATGAATAGCCATGCATCCATTTAATAATTCATCAAATGAAAGCATATCATCATCATCATTCATATGTTCAAAACTAGAAGAAGAAGAGTTTGATGTTACCTCATTGACGTCATCTTCATTTAATTGCCTACTTGAACTTGAGGAAATTGGAGCCATGTATGGAATTAGGAGAATTCCATATATTATTAGCTTTTGAGCATGAAGAATTCTTAGTATATGCATCATCTTATAAAGAGCTTCTTAAAATGTGCATTGCCTTAAGGTTTGAGGAAAACAAATGAAAATCATCTTCATTCCAGTTTGCTCTTTAAATCTCCACTTGTTTTCCATTGTTCCATTTGGTGGGTGGCTTCCATTCTTCCTCTATATAATCCCAAGCATCAATTTCTTCACTATCAAGATAACATTGCATTTTAATTCTCTAAAATGCAAAGTCATCACCATCAAAATAATGCTTGAGACTATACAATCCACTTTCACTCCCCATGGTTGATCTTTGACTCCTAATGAAGGTTAAAATGAGCAACAAGGCTCTGATACTAATTGTGGAAACTAAGAGGGGAGTGAATTAGTGCGAAGTTAGAAATTAAAAAATGATTCAAGAATGGATTAGGGAAGAAAAGAAGAATACAAAAGATTTATAGTGGTTCGGACCTAACTTGTCCTACATCCACTCTCCCAAATACACAATTTGGGGTTCCACTATCCACCAAGGATAACAAGGAGATTTACAAGGCTATCTCCAATCTTTACAATGATTTTTACCCAAGGCTAACTCATAAACCCTAGTGTTTCCAAGAGGCTAACACCAAACCTTTACAATGAAGATTTCAATAGGCTATCTTCAACCTTTACAACGAGAATTCTAAGGCTCTCTCCAAACCTAACCCTAGTATTTCCCAACTCGCAAAGAATTGATACTAGTACATGGATAACTAATTCAATCAACCCAAGCAACAAATGCTCTAGAGTTCTAGCTACCCATAACCAAACAACCAAATAATTACAAATGATTGAAAAATAATATTACAAGAGTTTAACTATCAAATAATGAATGTTCTTATTTGAAGAACATTTATGATGAGTATTTATAGCCAAAATACCTAAAACTAGATGTTAAAAACAACACCAAGTGTGTCTTTAAAGGCTAGTTGCTTTTTCAACAAAAGCACTGAAAACTGTAAGGTAGCGGGCGCGGCTCCATCAGTCACGGGCGTGATCTGTCTAACAGCTATTTTTTCAGAGACTCCATTGAATGTTGCGAGGGCGACATCTCTAACCGCGGGCTTGAAATCACTGGATAGGGGATGCCTTTGAGAGCAGCTATATGTTTGATCAAACTCCATGAGCGATTCTCTAATAGTTGGAGCAAAATCACCGGGTAGAGAATGCCTTTAAAAGAGTGGGTAGATTGCCTTGAGGAGCGGCTTGATTTCCTTGATGAGCGGCTTCTGTCTGATCAAATCGCAGGGGTGATTTAGTCCATCGCGAGCACGACCTCGAACCTTCAAAATGGGGCTCTCTGTTTCTCAAATCGTGGGTGCGACTTGGTATGTCGCGGGTGCGAATCTATGTGTACAAAAGCCTTCTAAGTTCTCACCAAAAAGTCTGGGCACGATTTCCTTTTCGTGGGTGAACTATGTCGCTGGTCGCGGGGGCGATCCTCACATTACGGGCGTGATATATAGCCGTGGGCGAGCCTCCCCTTTGTCACGGGTGCGGTTTGCAGGAGTCATTCAAAACTAGCTTGGTTGAAAAACTACACATTTAGGAACATTGTTAGACAAAGATAAAGGATCATTAAACTCAAAATAAGATGGATTGGTGCCACTAAAGCCAACAGTTCCTACTCCATCAATTCATGAGGTAGTTGAAGTGGCTGAAGAAGATGTTGATGGTGTTGAAGAAGAGGTAGGAGCTAGAGAAAGTTATGAGGGAGAAGAAATTGGAACCCATGACCTCCCACCTAAATCAGAAGAAAGCAGTCCTGGTAAGTTCCTGACCTCATATCTTCATTCCTCTTGCCTTTTCTATTCATGACAGATTTATTTCTCCAAGCGATGTTCAAACGGATCTTGTTGATATTACTCTTTCAAACCTGCTTTCAAAACTACAGTTGGCCCTTCTACTGCCACTTCTCATCCAATATTGCAGACTCCAATTCCTTCAACTAAGGCTGTAATTGAGGTAAGCCTATAAATTTATCATTTTACTTTCTAATTCCCTTGTTGAAGGTCCCTTCAAATTTTTCTTTTTTCTTCTCCCCAATAGGTTTTTGACTAGGGTTCCATTCCCTCTAAGATCACATTGCATGACCTTGATTTCATGGAAGTTTCTTCTGAAACAGCTGAGACTTCTACTCCTGTTATGGACCTAAAGAATTGAAAGGAGTTATGGAATCCTTGAAGCTGACCCTTGTCCAAGAGCTGCCGTCCCTTTCAGATATGCTGAAGAATGCTTTCCTTGCTTCCTTTGTTTATCTCAGCACTGCCTTTCCAAAATCTATAGTCCAAGCTCTATTCAAACAGTTGGAGACTCTTTTCCAGGCTCTTGTTGCTTGCAATGCTATATAGAGGGCTTTATATGATGTTAGGAGAGCAGAACTGGAGGCAGTGGGTCAGAAAATGTTTGACCTCAAGGATAAATTTGAAGAAAAATAGGTTTCCATCCAAGAGCTGCAGAAACAAATTAGCCAACTGAAGTCAGAACATGAGGTCTTCGGCTAGGAGGTTTGTCAACTGGCTAATGAGTATAAAAGTTTGGAGACCACTGCTGATGCAATTGGTAAAGGCCTAGTAGCTCAAAGGAACGATATTGCTCAGTAGAGGCAGGAAATCAAACAAGCTAGAGAACAGCAGGTGGCCTGCTGACACAATGGGCAGACCTACGCTCTTTTAATTTTGATGCTCTCTTTAATTAGGACATTTAGTCCTGTGGATCTTTGAATAATTTTTAGCCTATACACAGGCCTTTAGGGATGTTTCTAAATATTTTTGCTTCTCAGGCCATGGGTTTTAAGCCTTTTTCAAGATTAACAGTTCTTTTATCTCCATAATTGTGTTTATTTGCCTGCATTTAGGTCATTTTCTCACTTTACAAATTTGGAACTAGCATTAGAAGAATTCATACAATTCGTGACGGATGAAACCGTAAAAAATTCTATATATGCAGTCGTAAATTATAATTTGTGACGGATTTTGTGACAGCCTCAGTCCGTTACGAAATATCACGTCGCAGATTTTTTTGCTTTGGGCACATGTTGTCCGTCACAAATTTGTAATGGACTTTGCGACCGATGTTCTTCTGTCTCAAAAGTAGCAAATGATGGAGACCAGATCTATGATACCTTTTGTGACGAAATAGGTCATCGTAAAATGTTTTACGACTGATAAAGCCGTCATAGATTTGTAAGGAATTGCAAAATTTTTTGCTTGTTGCGTCGGTGTGTGGGACCAACTAAGTCGTCACAGAATCCGAAGCAAAAAGTAAAAAAGTTTACAATATTTATTTATTTATTATTTATTAATTGGCGTAATTCAAAATAAACCTATTTCACCCGTTGTACAGTTATCTGTACTAAAATGTATTATATTCTGAAATCAGAAACTGAAATTGAAATTGAACTGAATATAAACAATAATCAACGATAAAATCTTAAGAAGTAATCAACAAACTCATCTATCATACCCTAATGTAATAAAAAGGAATCGATAACTAAAAAATGTAATAAAAATAAAAATCTAAGCAAACTGTACATTATGTTAAGTGAAGTAGGGAGAGATTGATCTACAGGTTCTGCAGATGTAGGTGTAGTAGGAGGTGTTGCAGAGGTAGATGCAGGAGGAGCTGCTATTGATGGGGCTATAGGTGATGCAGTAGGTGGTGCCGGAGGAGGTGCTGTAGGAGGTGCAGATGGGGGTGCACCCATGCAAATAAAAGATTATGGTGGAGGAGCCTCAACCTCAGGGAAAACCAAGTCTAGGACCTGCACACCTGTCGATCTCACAGCTACAGCTAGAACGTCAATGTGTGCACAATAACGCTGGTCCAGCATTTGCACTACGATCCTTATGATCTCAGTCTTCATCTGCTGGTCCATATGAGTTAGTTAAACCTACTATGGCACCTGATGTTGCTCTAACTCTCTCTAAAACCCTGCCTGGATGATGGCCTGAAGGGTAGGATTAGCATGGTAACCAATACTGGAGGGCTATGGTGGGGGCTGCTGCGATGTAGAAGCTGATGATGAGGCGGAAGATGCATAACCATAGTACGAGTAAGCCATTGATCCCAGTCTACAGACTCTTGACTTCTTCATCCCCTCAACGGATTCCCATTGCAGCTCACATCAGTCATAGCCTTCCACTCCAGCTCTGCCACCGCCTTCAGCTTCATAAAACATTGCTACAATAATTGAAAGTTATGATTTGATACAATTGAAGCATGTGTAAGTGGTTAAGTTAGAAATACTGTGAACGATAGAAAACCTGTAAGAAATACTTAAGCAAAATGAATAATAACTTATATAAATTGTTGTCAAACTTTGATCAACAAGCGTCTGATCCTCCTTATTGGTGTGCATCTCTATGAATAATAACTTACTAATGCAGTAGCGTGCTCAGCATATGATCGGCTGCCCTTTGTGTGTCGCAAACATTCGGTGCCCGGGCCAGCCGACTTACTCATCCGATTCCTTTTTGCTATAGCAGATTGGGTCTGATAACCCTCCTTGTCTCACTCTGCCTCCTACACCTTCTAGACATCTATATGAACGCTATATCATTTAATCTTTTAGTACCTCAGGTTATAGAGGAAGTCAGCGTAGCGGTTGGCTGCTTGGCGCTCCCATGTCCACCTAAAATCTTGATTTGGCACCTCCCATCTCAAGTTTTTCTATTAAAATAAATAGTCAATATAAATAACAAGGGAAAGTAAGTATAAGTATAAGTAAATAATTAAAATTGAATAACTATTACCGCGAACTCATCGATGTAAATCTGAATTTGATCCTTTGTAAGCTTGTTCCAAGTATAGCCTTCTTTGAACTAGATCTTTTGGAATATGCCAGCTATAGCCCTAGATGTTTGCTGAGTAGGCTCCAATTTCCTATGCAAAACATTGAAGTTATCAACAAGTATGACTCTATCAATCGATAAAATTACTTTCCTTTATCACCCAGCCAACAAAGCAGCTTTCCCTTAGCAGGGGGAGCATCAGATGGAGGTACTGAAGAAGAAGATGGCTCATCCACAGAGGATGGTATAGAAGATGAAGATGGTCATGAAGAACCTCGACCCCTGCTTAAAGGTAGTCTGCCCCGAGGCGCTGCAGCTGCTCGAGACAAGCAAGGAGGATAGGAAGGTCTGACTGCTGATGTAGAAGCCAAATTCGAGGCTAGAGGTGTACCCAAGGCTAGAGGTCCCTCAGAGGATAGTGGAGGTGGAGCAGAAGAAACAACCATATGGCTGGAGGGTGTAATGGGACTAGAAGAAGATGAGAGTGCTGCAGCAGAAGATGCACTATTTAGAGAAGCAGAAGAAGTACTGAATCAAGTAGTGGGAGGGACTAAGATAGGAGGAGGAGGTCCAATAGTAGCACCTGCTGCATCCATAGTAGGCGGAGAAGGTGTAGTAGTAATACTAGATCCAGCAATCATAGTGGCAACACTAATAGGGGCCACTAACGGATTTGTCAGCATTGTAATCGGTAACACCTCCTGCAAAGATAGTGCTAGAGGTGCATCAATACTATTAGTAGGTACTGCCTATGAGGTAGTGACAAGCTCCTTATCCTCATCAATCAGTGCAAGCCTCGATCCCGATCCTCGTGTAAATCGGGTCGACCTCAGTGCGTCGACCTCAGTGCGACAATCCCTCTACCTTTGCCTCCTCTCATACCTAAACAATATAAAATTTAGCAAATAATACGTGAGTGAACATAAATAAGATAACAAAATACTGTGTAATAAGTTAGTGAACATGAACAAATTATAAGTAACATGCATAATAATATTGTGCAAATATTATTACATATACTTAATTAGAATGATCTGTGATAGGTTCATCTGATTCAATTTCTTCTCAGCTTCGTTAGTAGATGTCTCATATTCAATATCTTCTTCTTCTTCTTATTCGACCTCTACTTATTCTTCATCAATAATGTCTTCAAACTCCTGATCTAGGTCAACTAAATCAGGGCACTCATCATCTACTTCAACAATTGCAAGCTGATTTTCGTCATCTGGCTCTTCCTGGTAGGGGGCAACAATGACATCTAACGTCAAAGACTTAGGCATGTCAATATCACCCTGGGCTTTCACCTTACATACCGCCTCTTAGTTTTTCCTATTATTCTTCTTACTTGGATATTTACAGAAATACACTTAAGCTGCTTGGGCTGCTAACACAAACAATTTGTATTTGTGAAATCGCCTTTGAGTGTCAACCTCAACAAGTTTATATTTCTTGTGAATATTTATTCCTCTATTTAAAGTCAGATCATACCAATCACATTTGAATAAAATCATTCTTTTAATTGGTTCACCCAAGTACTCTATCTCCACTATCTCATTTAAAATGCCATAATAATCATTCTCTGTAGCAATGTAGTTTGTCCCTTTTATGCAAACACCACTATTAGCTATTGCCAGATCACTTCCATACGAATCGATATGAAACTTGTACCCATTCACAATATATCCATGATAGGTAGTGACTTGTCTAAGTGGACTGTATGCTATACTTTGAATGTATTGGTTTGAAACTTCATTTTCAGGATCAAGAACCTAAATTGAAAATATATGTATGTAAGTTACACATATATTCAACAATCGCACACTTATATCTATTTAGGCTAAATGAACATACGTATGTGCAAAACCACCATGAAAAGTCAGTATCAAGCTTTGTCTCAACTTCAGTGTCTGAGATATCAGGATTCAGTACACGTCAAGCCACAACATATATCCTATTCAATCTGTTTCAATGTGTTAATACAAAGTTATTAGTAAAAGATTATAATTGTGTTTTTATTATTTATATTGTAACTTCATACTTCATATATTCATCGACTTCTGGACAATTTAAGAGAACATATGTATGTGCAACATGATACTCTCTATCTATTAGAAGCCTCTTTGAAGATCGACCAATTGGTCTACCAAGAGGCTTGAATATTGACAATAGATCCTCCTCATCCTCCTTATCATCCTTAAACATAACGTCATTCTGATGAACTCATCGAGTGAGTAAAGGTCCCTCGTGTTCAAAGTAAAACGAAGCAAACTTAGTGGCTTCTTCCATTAAGTATGCATTCGCAATTGAACCTTCAACTCTACTCTTGTTAGTCACTTTTCTTTTCAGCTTTCGTAAGTATCTGTATATATACAACAAATGCTACAGAGAATGTTATGAAAATAGTCGTTAATACTTTATAAGAACATTGAAGTTTTCTATTGATTACCTCTCAAATGTATACATCCATTTGTAATGGACAGGTCCAGCCAAAGTAGCTTCAAATGTGAGATGTACGGGTAGATGTTCCATGGAATTAAAGAAACTCGATGGGAAAATAAGTTTGAGTTTGCTTAAAACTACGAGAATATCATTATTCAACCGATGTAGGTCGGCTGACATTAGACATGTCTAGGTCAATTCCCTAAAAAACAAGCACAACTCTACAATAGGCTCCCATATCAAACGAGCCAAGAATTCCTTTAATGCAATTGGCCAGAGCTGTTGCGTAAATATATGACAGTCATTACTGTTCATTCCAAACATCCTCAACCCATTTGCATTAACACATCTTCCCAGATTCGAAGCATAACCATTTGGAAACTTCAATTATCTCACCTAATCAATTAGTATCTGCTTTAAATCCCAATCCAGTACATGTGTTGCTTTAGGATATTTCCCAGTCCATTGATCCTTAGCTAATTGAGGCCTTTTACAATACTCATCCAACTCTTCCCTTGATTTTGTAGTGTCTTTTGTCTTTTCCGAGATTTTCAACACCGTGTTGAAGATATTGTCAAAAACATTTTTCTCAATGTGAATCACATCAAGATTGTGTCCAATAAGATGTTTGCTTCAGTAAGGCAAATCCCAAAAAATACTCTGTTTGTTCCAACCAACAGTCTTTGAAATTGGGTCATTCACCCTATCTGCATCAACCTCCGTTACCTTCATGAAATAAAGGGAATTCAACTCATTCAAAATAGCTTCACCCATTCTAACCCACTAAACTGTTTACTAACTCGTTTGTTTTTCCTGACATTATTAACATTCCTTCGCCAACAATGATCCAGTGGTAGGAATTTATGTTGGTTGTCAAACTATGATGTCTTCCCACTTTTTGACAGACTGAAAGCATCTGAATCTTCTATGCAATAAGGACATGCTCGCCTCCCAGCGGTACTCCATCCTGATAGCATAGAATACACAGGGAAGTCATTAATCGTCCATATCAATACGGCTCTCAATTGAAAATTCTACTTCATATCACAGTCATACGTCTACACCGTAGTTTTCCACAACTATTTTAATTCGGCAATCAAAGGCTGAAGAAGCACATCAATACTTCCTTTTAGATTCCTAAGCTCGTCATAATTCATTCAGAAACATAAACTCATCGTTCATGCACATACCTGGAGGTAAATTATAAGGAGTGAGAATAATCGGCTAGGTTGAGTATTACTGACCACTTTGGCCAAATGGTTGTGCTAGACTCTGTGCTTTCAATGTAATTCATTTTGAGCTTAATAACCTTAATTAAGTGATTGACAAAGTTTCCAAGTGCGTAGGTTGAGTTTTACTAAGTAGATTCAAGGTTTGGAAAAGTGAACTACAAATCATGGTTGTGATATGTATCATCACCTCCATGATGCAGATTGCCCCCATGATGAACCAGTATCACACCTAGGACAAAGTTCGAGGCCTAAAATGGCCAAAAGCTTCTGCAATTTTTCTCACACCCGTGACATTTGGCATTGACCCAACGATGCAAGCCATCAAGATTAAGGAAGCTATTGGAACCTTAATCATTGCTGCGACTGGTGCATCGCCCCCATGATGAAAGCCTCAAGCAATTGAAGCATAGCTTGATCCCCCCCGTGTTGGAAGAAACAACGGGTTCATTTTCTGAGGTCTTTCACTTGATGACATCGTGCGCATGACATCAAGGATCACCCCCGCGACCCTCATAAAGGAATTGGATTTAAGAGCGTTCATCACCTCTGTGATGACTTGATCATGGCTGCGATCCAAGCTTTAGAAAGCTCTATTCCAAGCCTCTCAATTGGCAAGATCATCGCAATCACGATAAGGAAGATCTCCTCTACGAGATTTAAAAGAAACTAGTTGTTAACCTACTTTTTAGATGTAATGGCCGTAATAGAAGTAATCTCCCCCGCGACCTAACACACTGCAGAGCATTTAATGTAGTTTTCTCTATCCATTAGAGACACTTTTAGGGTTGTTTCTGACAGCTAGTTTTAGGTATTTTGGCTATAATTACCAATCATAAATGTGCCTTAACTAAGCACATTAATTCTTTGATGGCCAAACTCTTGAAATTTTATTTCTTAACTTTTTTTGTATTAAATTCTTTATGAATTTATTGTGTGTGGGTAGTTAGAACTCATTAGCATTTGTTGCTAGGTCGAGTGGTCTTTCTACCTTGTACAAGTGTCAATATTTATGAGGATTGGGAAACACTTGGGTTAGTGTTTGGTGTTATCCTTGTAAACATTGGTTTGTATGAGCCTAGCAAACACTAAGTTGTGAGTTAACTTGTTAAAAACTCTATTGTGTATCCTTAGTGGATAGTGGAACCCCAAATTATGTTTTAGGGAGAGTGGATGTATTACAAGTTAGGTCCTAACCACTATAAATCTTTGTGTCCAATCTTGTGAAATTCTTTAATTTCTAATTCCGAACCAATTCACCCCTTCTTGGGTATTTCTGTTGGTATCAGAGCCTTGTTGCTCATATCTACCTTAAGTGGGAGTCAAAGATCTAAACATGACATTAGGTGAAAACTTCTGAAGATTGAGACCTTACTTCGATAGAAGTGACTATCTTTATTGGAAATTGCGTATGCAATATTATTTGGATAGTGACCATACCAATGTTTGGGATCAAGTCCTAGCTGATTGGACTCCACCAACCACAACCGTAGGCGAGGTGACAACAATGATTGAAAGGAAAGATTGGGTGGATGCACATCAAAAAAATAATGGTAAGAATCATAGAGTAATGTCTATTCTCCTTGGTTCTTTATCAAAAGAAGAGTGTGTAAAGGTATAACATTGTACCACCGCCTACTCTATTTGGAAAACATTAGCAAACTACCATGAAGGCACAACAGATGTGAAGAACAAGAGGATTGAGCTTTTTATCTACTAATATGAAACCTTCAAAAGGTTGGCCGATGAGAATGTCACCATACTCACCAATTGGCTTTTAGCTTTGGTGGAAGGGCTAAGAAAACTTGGCAAAATCTATAGCCTGAGGGAGGTCAACAAGAAGATTCTTATGTCTTTTCCTAGTAAGAAGTTTGAAGCAAAGATTGCATCTCTTAAAAACTCCAAAGACCTCACCACCATGAGCACCCATGAGATCATAGGAAATCTCTTGATTTATGAGATGAACTATAATGAAGATGAGAAGTGAGAAGCTAGTGAGGCAAAGAAGGAAGAAAAGAATAAATCACTTGCTCTCAAGTCAACACAAGAGCAAGGTGATGAACCAAAGAAGGAAGAAGCCAAGGGTGGTCCTAGTGAAGAATAAGTTGTGATGCTCTCCAAGAGAGTTATTAAGATGATCAAAGCTAGAGAGGGACCATCCAATAAAGGTAAAGATAGAAGAAGAAGCAAAGACATGAAGAAGGGTGGATCCTCCAAAAGATGCTTTGAATGTGGCAAGAAGGGACACATTAAACCGGATTTTCCCACTCTCAAAGGAAAGCATTAGAAGAGCTTTAATGCATGATAAGATGAGAATTATAAAGTCACATCCTCTTCATAACAAGAAGATGGAAGTGATAGTGAGAGTGAGGATGAAACTGCCAATCTTGCATTCATGGCAATGGACAACTCTTCCAATGATGTACATTCTTCTTCCTTATTTTTTCCTTTACTTAAAGGTCAACTACTTGCTCCTCAATCCAAAAGCTCCTCATTGATGGCTCTTTCTTAAGAGAATGACTCTTTGAAAAATGAGGTTGAGGAATTGAGAGAATCCATTACCAAGTTTGACAAGGGTAAAGAGAACCTTGATACCTAATGGTGTCATAAAGGGCTCCCCTTGTAAGACATGGTTTGGGATTTACTGAGGTCTCTACCTTCAAATGCTTTAAAGACTATCTTTGTTAAATCATCATCTCCACCGTAAGTTTCTAGTATGGATGTTTGCTAAAACTAAGGGTTAGAAGCCTAAGTCTAAGTAAGGAGCAAGGACATCTAATGTCTCTTTGGCCAAGAGGACTAATACCTCTCATGGCAAGCCTAAGGGAAAGCCACAAGGCAAACCCAAGGGTAAGCCTACTCCTAAGGGCCAAGCTCCTAAGAAACACCACAATAAGCAAAATGCCTTGAGCAAAAGGACCTCCTCTCCTAATGTTTAATGTCAATATTGCTTACAACATGGGCACATTAATGTGTTTTGCCATGTTAGGAGAGAGCACCTTTATCATGGTTCTTTTGTTGACACTAACCCTCAAGTACCCAAATTTATTTGGGTACCTAAAAGCAAATAATTTTCTTGTGTTTGTAGGTATGCTAAAAAATAACCAATGGAGGAAGCTTATGGTATGTGGATAGTGGATGCTCCAAGCACTTTAGAGAAGAAGAAAGGTGGAACCATCATTTTTGGTGATAATGCCATAGGTAATAATTCTTCCACTTGTATTAAAGATGTGCTTTTTGTTGATGGTTTGAAGCACACCTACTTAGCATAAGTTAATTGTGTGACAAGGGCTTCAATGTCACTTTTGACTTGAATACATGCGTAGTTATTAAGTCATTGGATAACAAGGTAGTATTCAAGGGCAAAAGATCAAAAAGTATCTACACAATTGACCTACACAATTGTGCTAACCAAAATGTGAATTGTCTTGTGTCTATTAGCAATGATGCTTGGGGCATGCAAGCATGGAGTTGCTTGAAAGCTTGAGTAAGGGGGAGCTTGTGAGAGACTTGCCAAAGATCGAATTCTCCAAGGACAAGACATGTGAAGTTTGTTAAATGGGAAAGCAAGCAAAATCCTCTTTCAAACCAAAGAATCAAGTAAGTACTTGTAGACCACTTGAATTACTTCAGATGAATTTAGTTGGACCATCTAGAGTTGCTAGCTTGAATGGAAAACACTACACCTATGTCATGGTTGATGACTACTCTAGATTTACTTGGGTTGCATTCCTAACTCATAAGAGTGATGCTTTTGATGTTTTTAAAACTTTGTAAAACATGTTCAAAATGAAAAAGGTTATTTCATAACTTTTTTGAGGAGTGATTATGGGAAATATTTTGAAAATGAATCGTTTGAAAAATTTGTTTGAAAAAGGGTATTTCTCACAATTTTTCATGTCAGAGGACTCCTCAACAAAATGGTGTTGTTGAAAGGAAAAATTGTACATTGATTGAGATGGCTAGAACAATGCTTAATGAGTACGGATTATAATCCTACTTTTGGGCTGAAGTCATCAACATATTATGTTACATTGCAAATAGAGTTTTCAAAAGACCATTTTTGAACAAAACCTCTTATGAACTATAAAATGGTAGAACACCCAATATCTCATACTTTAGAGTATTTGGTTGCAAGTGTTACATACTCAATACCAAGGATAATCTTCTAAAATTTGCATCCAAAGTTAATGTGGGAGTATTCTTAGGCTATTCCACTACAAGGAAGGCTTATAGAGTCTTCAATAAGAGAACTCTAGTGGTTGAAGAATCCATGCATGTTACCTTTGATGAATCTAGTAAACTTGATCTTGTGAAAAGGTATTTCTTGTGATGATGTTATAGGTGATTTTGAAAAGCTTAATATTGGAGGAAATGAGCCTCAATCTTCAAAGGAACTTGCCAATGATGAAGAATTACAAAAAGAACTTGCTCATGGAGATGTAAATGATGATCAAGCTCATGTGGATCACCTACAAGGTCATAGAGATCTTCCATCAACATGGATCTTTCTAAGGATCATTCAAAGGATAACATCATTGGTGAAACCTCTAAAGGTGTAAGTACTCAAAACCAACTCAAGCTCTTAGATTCTAATCTTGCATTCCTTTCTCAAATTGAGCCTAAAAATGTTGATGAGGCCCTCCAAGAGGAGAGTTGGGTACTTGCTATGCAAGAGGAGCTCAATCTATTTGAGAGGAATAAGGTTTGGAACTTAGTTCCTAGACCTAAAGATTATCCAATCATTGGTACTAAATGGGTATTTAGGAACAAATTAGGTGAGCAAGGTCAAGCCACTAGGAACAAAGCCCGATTAGTTACCAAAGGGTATAACCAAGAAGAAGGCATTGACTATGATGAGACTTTTAAACCTGTTGCAAGATTAGAAGCCATTAGGATTCTTTTGACATCTGCATCATTCATGGATTTCAAACTTTTTCATATGGATGTTAAAAGTTCTTTTCTAAATGGTTTCATTGAATAGGAAGTGAATATTGAACAACCTCCCAGTTTTGATTTTCCAAAGAATGTTTTTAAACTTACTAAGGCCTTGTATGGTTTGAAGAAAGCTCCTAGAGCTTGGTATGAAGGGCTTAGTAATTTTCTTTGTGAAAATGGTTCAACTAAAGGGAAGGTTGACACTACTCTCTTCATAAAAACACATAAGCAAGACATACTCATTGTCTAAATTTATGTTTATGATATTATATTTAGTGCTACTAACAAGAGTTTGTGCAAAGAATTTTCCTAAGTATGACTAGCGAATTTAAGATGAGCATGATGGGTGAGCTCAAATTCTTCTTGGGATTGCAAATCAAGCAAGGAAATGATGGCATCTTCATCAACCAAGCCAAGTACACTATGGAGCTACTTAAAAGGTTTAGGATGGAAGAATACAAGTCAAGTAAAACTCCTATGACCACTACAACAAAATTGGACAAGGATGATAAGGATAAGAATGTTGATGAGAAGAAGTATAGAGGTATGATTGGCTCAATTCTCCATTCAACTTCTAGTAGACCCGATATCATGTATGCTACTTGCTTATGTGCACATTTTCAAGCATGTCCTAAAGAGTCTCATTTGCATGCCGCCAAAAGCATTTTGAAATATTTGCATGGCACAATTCATTTAGGACTATAGTACCCTAGGAGTGTTGCTTTTGATCTAGTTGCATACTCGAATTTGGATTACACCGGTAGTTTGATGGATAGGAAAAGTACCTCCGGTACTTATCAACAACTTGGTAATTGGTTAGTTTCTTGGTGTTCTAAGAAACAAGTTAGTGCTGCCTTGTCAACCACCGAAGCCAAAAGTCTTATGGATGAAACAACAATATAGAGATTATGGTCTTAGTATTGATCACATTCCCATCAAATGTGACAATACTAGTGCCATTAATCGTTCAAAGAACCCAATTCAGCATTCTAAGACCAAGCACAAAGACTTTAGACATCATGTTTTAAGAGATCATGTGCAAAAAGGGACGTTTTGTTAGAATTCATTAACATAACTAACCAACTGGCCGATATTTTCACAAAACCTCTCAATGAAGAACGCATGAACTTCATTAAGAGTGAGTTAGGGATGCTAGATGGAAGCACCCTTTGATTTGATAAAAGCTTTTGCTTGGATTTGGCTTTAACCTAAAACATATGCATATTACTCAAAATGAATAACTTGGATTTGTCAAATTATCTTAAAGAGTCATTTATAGTCATATATCAAAGTGTGGGATCCCTTGGGTTAAAATAGTTTTGTATTTCCTTTGTATTTTTGAAAATTGTTTTTGGATCTATAAATTGCGAGAGCGACAACCTATGTCATGGCCGTGATGAATGGTCAGTGGGTTTAAAACTTTCTGCTCCATTGATCACTCCCATGATGTTTGATATCGCAGTCGCGACCAAAGCCCTGCTTTTCAAAAACTTCTGGAATGTTTGTCACGCCCATGATGGCATCATCGCCGTTGTGACCAACATCCAACTACTTTTTAAAAGAATTTACTTTTATATCATGCCCATGATGTCTTTGTCGTAGGCATGATCAAAACCTTTAAAATATTTTAAAAAAGCACATTGTGATCGTGATTCCTTTTATCGCCCCCGCAATGAACACTATTTATTTCAAAATTTCTTCAAAACCTTTTGTTTCCTTGATCGAGGAGGGGATAAATGATATCGTAGTCACTATCAATAAATAAATTGACCATTAGTCTGGATTTCAAATATTGCGGGGGCGATAACCCCTATCGCACCTGTGATCATCATTCAAGATTCAAGAAATATAGCCGTTACTAGCCAATTCTGAATGTTGGAAAATGGCTAGTCTCGACGTTTTCACCTCTTTTCTGCCAAAGGGAGTCCATATATGCCTGTATAAACTTCCTTATGCATATGGGTAAAGGTTTACAACCTTTTTCTAGTGTTTCAAAGCCTTTTAGATAGTTTTTTTTTCTCTTATACTCCTCTCTCTCTAAGATTTGAAGCATTTCTTTTATTTCATTCTTTGTATTTTCTTTGATAAAACCTAAACACTATGGGGAAGAAAGTCACAAAGGGTGGAACACCAAAGAGAGGTTTAGTTGATGACTTGAAAAAGCATCCTTAAAAGAAGGTGAAGTATATTGAATCAAAAGATGAAGACAAACCTATTAGGATAATGATAAGAGAAGGGCAGTCCACAGCCAAAGCTCCACCTCCTACTAAAGCATCCAAGGACAAGGGAAAGGAAAAAGTGACCCAAACCTCCAAAGCTCCCAAAGAAAAAGGCAAGGAAAAGGCACCTACAGACAAGGAGGGGTTGCCTCAGAGCCTGAGCCATGACTAGAAACTGTGGCACTATGTGTTCAGCTACTGGGCTGAAGTGGTAGTCGCCACCCGAATCTGCATCGGGAATGTCTTACAAGGTGTACACCTCGATTCCTCTTAAGAATCCAAAAGGTGCATTGACCCTAGAGATTTAAGGATCAGACTTATCAATTCCAGAGCGTGAATCTTTACCTAATACTCCTAGTATTATACCAACCTTAATTCCTTCTAACAAAGCAATAACAACACATAACGATTATAGCATACCTTTTACATACGTACATGCAATGGTGAGTTTTTAATAACAAATAAGGATTAATTTTAACAATTACCTACCATTATTTGGGTTAATTAACATGCCAAAAGTGACAACAACACAACACCACAACCTAGGATTTCTACCATTTAATCCTAAAATGATTACTAAGTAAGCATTAATAATCAATTCCATGCAATAATACATCTAAACAATTACTAAAGAAATTCTAAAAGCTTACCTCGTCGCTGCATTCCACATGAAAACTACTGTATACAACCATATAGACCCGTACACTACTGATCCAAGAACAACACCATATGAGAGCACAAAATAGGGGCCAACGCCACTTACCTACAGGCTTTGGTGCCCAACACCACTCCTGGCAGTGGCGTTGGTGGCCAGAATACAAGCAGGATGTAAAATTAAATGAAAAACAAAAATTTTGAGTTTACCAAGCCCGAAAAACACACATACAGAGACGATTACACATAAAACATTCATCAAAACATGTTATAATGCACAAATCAATGCAAAACAACATAGATCTAAGCATGACATGCATTAAACATAAAAAGAGACAAGCTTTACTTGCAAAAGATGCAAAAGACACATACTTTGTGCGTAAAACATGCAAAAGATGCAAACTTTATACGTAAAATAGTAGAATAACACAATTACACATGTTAATGTGGAAAGAAACAAACTTTATGCATTAAAACATGCAAAGATAACAACTTTACAAAATAAAATGCAAAAAGAAATAACCTTTATGCATTAAAACTCAAAAGACACAATTTTTATTCATTGAAATACAAAAGAAATGGTTTTTATGTATTAAAACACGAAAAAATAATTTTTATGCATGAAAAACATGTTAGTGACATCAAATAATTCGGATCTAGAATAAAACACATTAAAACATGCAAAGGAAGCAACTTTCATCATTTATAAAGCATGCACATGGCATTTAATGACATTTAAACAGTACAAGCATGCATAAAAATCATTTAAACATACAAAACAGAAAATTATAGCAATAAACACAATAAAAACAAAACATTCATGGTATGCAAATCATGAAAAACATGGCCAAGGATGATAAAAACAAAGAAACAAGAGACTTGTAAGAAATTGATTCAGAAGTGCTTGAGAACCCTCCGAATTGATTTGAGTGACTTCTTAATTGCTTTTTACTGATTTAGAGTTGCTGGAGTCTTGCTAGAATGAATTGAATACTTCCAAAGCACCTTTGAATGCAAAAGATACCACTTTAAGAGCTTTTTTGCTTGTAATGTGAAAAAGTCAAGTGTTTTTGCAATCAAATGAATTTAGAGTGTTGATATGGTAAACCAAACCCTAAAATTCATGTGAACTACTGCCTCGCCCAAAAAACCTAGTTTTAAAAGAGTATTTATAACCGTATTAGCCTAAAACTTAAGCTAGGGTTACCACCATTACTTTTGTAATGAAAATCAATGACTTAGATTTAAGGCAAATGATATTTTGGTCAAAATGGTCTCATAGAGCTTTAGGACTCGTGCACAGCTCGTACGGATCATCCCGGGTCGAAACAGATTGAAATCGGGCTTTTTACTGTTGAAATCATGTAACTAGCATTGGGGGCCCAATGCTAGTCTTCCTTGTGGCATTGAGCCCATTGCTAGTCATGGGAGTGGCGTGCCCAACTCCACTTGGAAGAGTGACGTTGGGCCCAATTCCACTCTAAAGAGTGGCATTGGGCTTTTTGGGCCTCCAAACGTTGGATTTTGCAAAAATGTATAAAAGCGAAAATTTGTAGAATGGTCTCAACTATCAACCCTCAAAATTTTGACAATCATAGAGAAAGTTATGATGAAAACCGTCTGAACAATGCACTGTTTATGCCTAAAACAGAAGTTTTGGGTGAAAACATGCTCTGTAAGCTTAGAAAATGATTTGAATGTAGATGTGTAATCTCTAAAAAGCAATCGTCAACTCAATTCATGCTACTTAAAACATGAATGATAATCGCAACACCTCTGAGTTGCTTCAACATTCCTGCATCTAAAAATTATGTGTTAACAGTTTGCCCCCGCTTTGTTGGAGGTTTGTAGTATTATCCAATAATATGGAAAATGATGACAAAGTGAAAAACATGCAATTTTTGAAAAGAAATGCATACCTCGACTTCGATGTGCGAAGTTTAACCTTGGACCTTGGCTGCCTTGGTTTAACTCCACGGGGATTTCCCTAACTCGACTATCAGGGTTTTAGGAACATGATCTCAGACCTCAGCTGCCTTAATAAACTCCTTTGGGAATATTTCTAACCCAGTGATAAGAATACTATCCACATATCAGGGTTTGTTCATAGGAATACTATCTAGGTGTAGGATTACTATCCACACACTAAAGTTTAGGAATACTATCCATGTGCAGGAATACTATCCTGGCACGAAGGTCAGAATACTATCCATGTGCAGGAATTCTATCTTGGCATGAGGGTTGGAATACTATCCATGTGTAGGAATACTATCCATACATGGGGGTTGGAATACTATCCATGTACAGTAATACTATCTGAAATAACTAAGGGGGGGGGGGGGCTGGTGAATTGGTGAGGAATAGAAAATAAAAACTTGCCTTGAAGAATGAACAAGAATTTATAGTGGTTTGGTGCTAACTTGACCCACGTTCACTTCTCCCAAAGACACTCTTTGGGGTTCCACTAACCACAAATGGAACCCAATGGAGATTTCAAGACTATCTCCAACCTTTACAATGTGAGATTTACAAGGCTATCTCACTTACTTTACAATGAAGATTTCTAAGGCTATCTTCAACCTTTATAAATGAGTTTTCCAAGGCTAACTCACAAACCAAACTCAAGTGTTTTTATGGCTTACACTCAAAACCCAAAACCCAAGTGTTTTCAAGGTACACACTTAAACCTTTCCTTGCGTTTTAATGTCTCTCACACAATACAAAAACAAAGTGAAAGTTATAAGAACAAGAATGAAGGTTTTTTTCTCACAATTATAACATAAACTCTCAAATAAATTATGAATATTGTGACTCTTAATTATTATTCCTTCTTCAAGCTCTTGTGTTTATTTTGATGCCTCAAATACCTCCTTTTATAGGCAAGAAAGCAGACATGGCTGTTCATACGCAACCATGAAATTCAAATTTGATTGGTGAGGCTCCATTCTTTAAGGCTGCCAGATTGCTTGACAAATGTAGCATGTCTCCTTCAAATTTCAATATCTCCAGCTATACTCATTGAAAAATTGTGATTTCTTTTTCATTAAAAACTATACATCCATAAATTTTCAACAATATATGGCTCATTTTCTAGAGATTCGTCTATCATTTGTAATAATTCAAATAACATACGCCTAAACCATGTGACTTTCAGCTGGAGCAATCTGTATTCAAACATGGGTATCTCCTTGTAGAAAATTCAAAATGCTTCACCATTTTTCGTATTGAAAAGTAGACTTCTAGAGCTACAACTTTTTGGCACAATCTTGAAGACAACCTATGTGTTTAGTCACTTGTCTGACAGCATGACCATAAATCACTCAAAAATTCATCTTTAATCTTTTTATCTTTAAAAATTCAAATAAAATTTTTTTTGAATACTAGACATATTGGGCTTTCAATCCATATATAATTTATAATATTATTATCACCTAATTAGTGCAGTTAATTTATTTAATTCAGCCCATTCGAAATTGACTCTGCACATTCAGTTTTCCTTAAGTCCTAAACTTCCAATATACCATGTCCAATGTGCATAAATTGTAGGTTTAATTAGCCCATGACATATTTATCTTTTACTCCATGTCTTGAACGTTTAACTTAAAAACTCTCACCAATTAACCCAAGTGTTTTATTGAGGTCTACACTTGAACCTATCCTCCTAACCTAAACACCATTATCCCAAGTGTTTTAATAAGGTTTACACTTGAACCTATCTACCTAAACTGAACACCATTAACCTAAGTGTTTTAATGAGGTTTAAACTTGAACCTATCCACTTAAACTAAAACACCAAGCATTTTAATAAAGTTAATTCATGTTCACTCGACTAAGATAAAAATTGTGACTTGTACAAAATGTTTACTTCATCCAATAAAAATATGCATCCTTTTGTATTGTGATACCTGAAAAACATTTAACAAACATATTAGTGAATAACTTAATGTTTTTCATCATCAAAATCGTAACACTATCCTAGCACGAGGGGTGGAATGCTATCCATGAGTAGGAATACTATCGATACACGGGGGTTGGAATACTATCCATGTGTAGGAATACTATCCTAGCATGAGGGTTTGTTCTAAATGCTTCAAGAGTTTAGAACAAAGTTTAATCTAACTTGTTTTAAATACTTTAAGAGTTTAAAACAGGGTTTGATATGGTTTTAAAAGAAATTAGTTTGACTTACTAGGGAAGAATTACTAGATTATCTGTGGTTTCTTTGGTCCTTCTGTCATTTATGTGGCTTCTAATTTGTCACTTTTTGTCACTTTGGTTGTAGTCATTTGTAATTTCTCTGAAATTTGCCCCCAGTTGGACTTGATCTTTGGACTTGTAACGACCTGAATCTAACACATTGTAATACGGATTAATATATGTAATAATAGTAATTAATCATAAATTAAAATCCAATTAAAAATTCCCTTCGAAAATAAATTTTGCTCTGAAAATAGGGCTGCAACGATCGTTGTGAATAGTGCAACGATCATTGTGAACAGTGCAACGATCATTGTGAACAGTGCAACGATCGTTGTGGATGAACAGTGATCGTTGTAAAATACACGAAAATCATCCAAAAATCCAGTAAGGTACATGAGCTCGTGGAAAACTAGCAACGAGCTCGTTGCAAATTAGCAACGATCGTTGTGAATAGTGCAACGATCGTTGTAAGCCAAAAATCAC
>CANYLF013201054.1:0-12876 GCA_948193215.1 Bocquillonia castaneifolia
TCAACATTTAAAATTCAGTAATTTTTCAGTACTTAATTTTTAATTTTATCAAACACCACCTTTGTTAATTATTTCAAACTTAGTTCACTTAAAAAAGAACTATTCTCTAATTTTTAGAAAAATATAAAAACTTAATTTTGAATAATAAAATAAAATAAAAATAAAATTTATATTAATTTTTTTATATTTTCCATTTTTTAAAAAAATTAAAGGAGTTCCCCTCAACTCGTCCGACCGAATGATTGGTAAACCAATCAATCGACCAGTTCGAATACTGGTCCCATTTTTGAAAAATTTCATTTTTAATCTTATGCATGCAGCAGCATTAGACTTGCATTTAGGAGTATGAGTTTAAAATTCTATTGGGTTAATACCACTTAGGATCTGTTCGGTTTATCATTAAAGAATTTTTTTTTAAATACCAAGAGGGGTGAATTGGTTCTGAATTAGAAATTAAAAACTTCACAAGAATGAAGACAAGAAATATATAGTGGTTCGGACAACTAATATCCTGCATCCACTCTCCAAATACACATTTGTGGTTCCACTAATCCACCAATGATATAAAATGAGAGTTTTACTAAGTTAACTCACAACTTAGTGTTTGCTAGGCTCACACCAAACCTTTACAAAGAGTTTTACAAAAGCTAACTCAAAACATAATGTTTACAAGGCTAACACCAAACCCAACCCAAGTGTTTCCCCATCTCACAAGAATGACACTTGTATAAGGTAATAGACACTTTCAACCCAAGTAATCAACGCCAATTGATTGCTCAAAGAGTCCTATCTACCCACACATAAGTAATCCACTAAGAATTAATTACAAAGAGCTTTGAGAAATAAATTTGCAAGAGTTTGTCTATTAAAGAGTGTGTGCTCCTTTTTGGAAGACTTTTATGATGGGTATTTATAGCCAAAATATCCAAAACTAGTTGTTAGAGACAAATCATTAGATGTGTCTAACAACTAGACACAAGTGCATTTAATACTCTGCACTTTGTCAAGTTGTGGAGGCAGATTTGATGGTCGCGACCACGCTTTTCATAAAGTATTCCAACGGCTAGTTTTTCTCTCGAGATTGGCTCAAGGTCGCGGGGGTGGTCTTTAAAGTCACGGTCGTGATTCAACTGGCTAGGAGGGGCTTGAAAATGGAACTTCTGCCTATATTTTCACGGGGCGATGATGGTGGTCACGATCGTAAACAACTCTTGAATCCAATTCCTTTCACAATGGTTGCGGGGGTGAGCTCTCCAGTCACGGGCGTGAAAATAGTTCCAGTAGCTATGTTTAAAGTCTTGCTGAAGGTCCTCAAGTCCCGGGCATGATTTCCAAATCGTGGGCATAATTGGTGCTTAGTCACGAGGGCGATTTCCAAATCGCGAGCATGAAAAATTGCCACAAATGCAATCACCCTAGTTGCAGCCGGGGATTACGAATCACTTCCTAATTTTGAAATATGCTTTATGAACTCCAACCTACACACTTGGAAACATAATTAGACACCAAGTAAAGGTGGGTAAACTCAAAATAAGATAGATTGAAGCCACTGAGGCTAGGGATGGCAACGGGTCGAATATCCGCCCAATAAGCCACTTCTAAATTCGTATCCGCTTAACAATACAACTATCCGAATCTGCTCCAAATCTCATTAGAAAATATCTATATCCATCCCAAATCCTAATAAATATACCCGTGAATATCTGAATCCGTATTTGATATCCAATTAATAAAAAATATTAAATTTTAATTGAAAATATTTTTTTCTTTAAATTAACATGTAAATCAGTATCCTATACCCATTATCCATTTTAATAACCAGATATCGGATACTGGATACGGATATCATGTACTTGAATCCTATAATAGAATCTTATTCGGATAATGGATTTCCAGAAGGGTGAAATCCGAATCTGATTCGAATCAGGTTCGGATAGTAAAATTATCCGTATCCGTCCCAAATCTAATAAAGAACTATCCAAATCCGCTTTATTCAGATCGGATCGGAGCGGTATCCGTAAAAACCCGTCCCATTGCCATCCCTAACTAAGGCCAATAATCTCCCCCTTTTTGAGTTTGATAACCATAAAACCTCTAAGGCATTAAAAAGGTTTAAAATACTTTGGTTAAGTGTATGAGTTGATTGGAATTGCTCCCCCTTAAATTGTGCATGTCAAAAATAGTTTGAAAAATATAAAAGTTAACAAGTAAAAGTCCTTTGCACAAGTTCTAGAAAGGTGTATTGTATCTCAATCTTGTCAAATCAATCCAAGGTTCCACTAGGGGAGAACTAGGAAAGAACTAGAGATTTCTCCCCCTTTGTCAACTCAAAAATAGAAAAGGGTAACTAAAGCATAAAGGATAAACATAAACAAGTATAAAAGTAAGAGAAAGAGCAATGAAAAAAGACAATTGAAATAGATAAACAAAGAAACCATCAATTTCATTCATTAAGGGTAAGTAAATACAAAAGGCAATGAATGAGATGATGATGCATGAAAAATAAAATTTTTTATCCACTAAGGCCTAAAAGAGCTCGAATCCATCATGGTCACAAGTTGGAATTCCAAGTTTGGCATGGATGGGTTTAAGGTTGATATGGAGAGAGGTAAGGTCATCATCTTGATCATCTAATCTTTGTCCAAAATAAGAGATAACCCTAACTTACTTATCCAACATTGTCTCAATGTTCCTTAGGCTTGCCAGAATATGCTCCCTAATGGATAAAGGCCTAGAAGCACTAGAAGAAGCCTTTCCCCTCCTATCAACAATGTCAATGTTAGGGAGGTCTAGCTCCTCATCAAAGAGAATGCCTCAACCATCCTTATCATGAGCCCTATCCTCCTCCTTTACCTTAGCTTGTGCTTCCCTTTCCTTTCTCCTCATTTTAGCCTTCTCCTCACTTTGCTTCCTCCTAGTTTCTTTCTCAGCCTCTACATCCTCATCAATTCTTCCACCCAAGTGCTCAAAGGTGTTGTTAGGCAATTTCCTAACAATCTTTACCTTGTTGGTAAAGAAGTTGAGGTCCATGACTCCACGAACAAGCTTTAGAGGGCCTGCTAGAGGGTATGCTTGAGGTTTTTCAAGGTTAAATTTGATGAAGTAGGCTATTTGGGAAATGGAAGAGCCAACCAAGATGGCTGAGCTCTTTGAGGTTTGGAGACCAAAAAGGTGGTCAATGAAGAAATAGGCTGTTTGGATAGGCTTTTTCTTCAAACCACAATGGATAAAAAGGTCTTTTTGAGTTACCTTGTTATTGCCTTCTATCTTCGCAAAGATACAATTACAAATAATCTTGTGAAAGACAAAAATTCTAAGGGTTTTGAAGTGTTTGGCTTAGGTGTGGGTGGCTGTGAAATGGTTAGTACACCCTATCTCCCTCCAAAAGGCTGAGATGTCCATTTTGGATTCATTAAAATTCATAATCCCTTCTTTAGAGAAGCCAAAACAAGCATCCATAGCACCCTTAGGCATCACTTACTCCTTTCCAAACAATTTGAACTTCATAACATAGGAGTCAAAGTCCTTATCCACCTTTTTATTGACAGTAAGTGTAGAGAGGAACTCAACTGTCAGATTTTTGTATCTCGAGTACTTCAGCCTTGTGAACTCCACCCAACTTAAATTTGTGATGTACTCTATCACCTCATCCTTCACACCCATGTCCTCAATAGCCTTGTTACTAATACTTTTCATCTCCATGAAGTCCAGAGGACTAATGTTCCTACACTTAACCTTCCCATCAACATTAAGCAAGTCCCACATGGTAACTTCTTATGAGGCTTAGGTTTGGGGTTGAGGAGTAGGTGTAGGTTGTTGTTGGGCATTTTTGGTGGCTACTCAAGTTTGATTGTCCTGGTTTTGAGTTTGAGCACTTGGTACATTCCTTTGGGGGGTAGGACTAGGCTCATTGATGGAGATACCTGAGGTTCTAAACCGTTTAGGGGCTATAGAGGGTAGATCCTTCATGAGTTCTTTGCCTTTTATTGTCTAGTCAATTTTTGCCTATTGTGGATTAAAGGAATGTAGAAAAGTGAAGAAAAATGCAAGTTCTAAGGCTTAGAAAGGGAGTAGAAGAGAAAAATGGTGTTTTAAGCCTTAAAATAAAGAAAATAGGTGTAAACCTTAACCCATATGCATTTTGGGGTTTATATAGATATGTAGGAATATTGTGGACAGACGGGTCCTCTCCGCGGGTTATGTTCAATGGCAATGGCGAGCTGACTCACTAATTTGGGATTTTACATTTTAGAAAACGTGTGGAGTTACCACCCGAATTTTATCAGAACACTGAGTGACAAAAAAAAAACAGGGTGATTCCTTTAGAATTCACATCGTTCATCACTCTAGATGATTTTGGGTTCTGAATGAGCCTTACATACTAGGAAAATTCCCATTTAATTAATTAAGAAGGTTATTATTTCCTATAGAGGGCAAACAATTTTAAAGCGATAAATCACCCAGAAAATAATATGGCACTAGTAAGGATGAACGACTACCCCTAAGATTGTTTCTAATTGGTTTTATCACTCTACATTTAGTCTGATTGATGAACCCTGATTAATTGAGTGTTGTTTGCTATAATTGGTGGGTTTCTATTTATTTTAATAATATTTACCAAGTGGATTATTTCCTTGTTTATTTACATGCAAAACATCCACAATTTGTTTCTAATATATTTTATTTTATATATTTTTTTAAAACATTAATATTTGCACATTAATTAATTATTTATTACCCAAAATAATAAATGGCAAGAGTATACATACACCCTTAAAGAAAGAAAAGGAGAAATGATTTTCCACCATTTTTATTCTACTAATTTACCGGGTTTATTTATTAAAAGTTTGGTTAGTTATTTTAACATATTATTCTACGTGGTTGACAGGATAGTACATAAAGTCAGAAAGTCTTACTGATCGACTGATTAGCCCCAAAGAAGGCCAACCAGTCAACCTTGAAGCTTCAGCAACTCAATGAGCTTAGTCCCCTTCCTTCTACATGGCTCATGCGCAATGATTCCACCGAACCATTATCAATGGTTCGGTTGAACCATCAAGTAGGCCAGGCCCAAAGATGTGTTGAAAGTTGAAAGTCTAGCTCCAAAGTTGATCAACCGATCAGGAATTTAATCAACCGATCTGTTGATCAATGATTCGGTCGGATGGTTGGAGATGGACCGGCCAAATCTGTTACAAATTTTACTTAATGGAACATACACAACAACAAATGTAGCCCTAAATTATCTATAGGAACCCTAAAATAGTTAAAAGGATAAGATATGGTAGTTTCCTGAGTTAATGAATCAAAAACATATTTTGATTCATAACTTGAGCTCTAGGACTCCAAACTTCAGTCTGTTTATTTCAGAAACATCTTCTCCTCACCAAGAAGTCAAAAAATATAAGCTAAAAAAAATGATGTTAGTTCAAATAAATATGAAATATAACAAAAACCTAAAAATATAAAAAAAAAATAAAGCAGGAAATTAAATAAAAACTATAGATATGGAATTATTGGTCATGGATACATGGTTTGCCCATAGAGGTAATTATGAGTACCCTTCTTGATTTAGATTGCAGCGGAGAATAAAAATATGGGTTCGAAATCCCTAGAAAATGGTTTGAATAGAAATATTATTATTATTATTATTAGTAATACTATTATTAATAAGAACATAAGGAAAAAGAACATCGGCCAGTGACTAAAATCAAAGAAAAAATAGAGCCAATCAAAGTCCTTCCCAGAAGATGGCTCCAAAAAGGTTTTTCGAGAACCACGTTACTCTTTCCTTTTTATTTGTAAGTACATGTATATGCTTAGTAAAATAATAAAAATGTTGCCAAGTGAATGGAACCAAAACAAAGAAAAAAGAAAGACAGCTCCTCCACTAAAAAAATTCTAGAACCAATCAAATATCCCTTTTCCTCTTCTTTTAATGAAAAATGAAGTGTTTTGTTTTTCGGTTAAGTCGACACCGAATGTACAAGTGGCTCCCAAATGTTCAAAAGAGAAACCCCCCCATTTCTTAGTATGATCTACATATATATAGTAGTGAGCAAGTTGGCCATGCTTAATGCTTAAGCAAAGTGAGTGGTGAAAAGATAAGTCTCATGCTTCAACTTGCAAAATTCCTCAAAATGCGTGCTAAGAGATACAATGAACCGATCGGTTCATCATTGAATCGGTCGGTCTTTCATCATTACTAAGCATTTTGGTTATTTTGAGACCCGAAATATTTAGATTGGAAAAATGTGTATTAGAGACAAAATTGTAATACACATTCTGAACGTTAAAACCTATTAATTTCGAGACCCATTTGGAATTCTGTAATAAAATGTTATGCCTCCCACGAGACGGGTGTCATGTACAGGACTGCATTTTATTTTCAAAACTCCAATTCGGAAAACTAAATTTAGCAAGCATGTTTATTATTTTAAAACCCATGAAAATATGTTAAATCCCTAAATATTAAAAATAAAATAAAAATATTATTTAAAATAAAGCCTGAAATATTTTTATTTTTATTCTCCTGCCTTAAAACCAAGAAATTGGGTATTGAGAGTGATCCAAAATAGGCCATATTCGTCATCAGGCACCCCGAGCCACTTCCATGACCTGTATCTAAAAATCAGGTATCTACAAACATCCCTTTGGCAAAAAGATTTCAAAATTCAAGAAACTAGTCATTTTCCAACAGCTAGAAACGACTATATTTTTTTAAAAATTTGCAGTCTGTCGCAGTAGTGATTAAAGCCATCGCGACCGCGGTTTTTAAAATCACTGTAATGGTTAAAAAGTGTCAAATATTAAATGGAGGTCGCAACCATGATTTGAACCATCCCAGCCGCGATCTCATAAAAGTGATAGTTGGGAAAATTTATTGAAAAACTTCAAAAAAACTTCTGAAAATCTTTTGAAATTTACGGGAGCAATCAGTGTGGTCGCGACTGCGTGGTTGTCAAATGATTTAGTATTTTCTTTGAAAAGGATTTTCAGCGTGACCGCGAGTGTAGAGGTTGTGGTTGCGACTGAGAACTAGAAGTTGTTTTGAAAATTTAGGCAAAGATCACGACCGTGATCACAAGAATCGTGGGCGCGATTGAAGAAGTAGTAGCCTGCTAAAGAATTTGACCTTGATCGCGACTGTGATTGTGGAAATCCTGGGCACAATTTACAAGTCCAAAAACGTTTTTCAAAATATAAAGGAAAATTTAGAAATTTTCAATTCCAAGGGGGTTCCAATGTTTCTTTATGACTTAAATGAATCCTTAGGACTACAATAAAAAAAAAAATCCAAGGTACCCATTTTGAGTCCAATGCATATAAGTTCAAGTATACAAGAATAAAAAAAACTTTAAAAATCAAAGGGAGCTTCCATCTGGCATCCCAATTCTCTCTTAATAAAGTTAATGCGTTCTTCATTTAGAGGTTTTGTGAAAATATCAGCAAGTTGGTTAGTTGTGTCAATGAATTCTAATACAACATCCCCTTTTTACACATGATCTCTTAGAAAATGATGTCTAATGTCTATGTGTTCACTCCTAGAGTGTTGAATTTGGTTCTTTGATAGATTAATGGCAATAGTATTGTCACATTTGATGGGAATGTGATTAAAACTAAGTCCATAATCCATCAATTGTTGTTTCATCCATAGTACTTGTGCTCCACAACAACCCGCCGCTACATATTCGGCTTCCGTAGTTGACAAAGCAACACTAACTTGTTTCTTTGGACACCAAGAAACTAAGCAATTGCCAAGTAGTTAACAAATACCGGAAGTACTCTTCCTACCCATCAAACTACTGACTTAGTATGCAACTAAATCAAATGCAACACTCTTAGATACCATAGTCCTAAAGGCATTATGCCATGCAAATACTTTAAAATTCTTTTGACTGGATGCCAATGAGATTCTTTTGGACATGCTTGAAAATGTGCACACAAACAAACAACATACATAATATCGGGTCTACTAGATGTAAGATAGAGTAAAGAGACAATCATACCTCTATACTTCTTTTCATATACATCTTTACCTTTCTCATCATTGTCCAATTTTGTGGTGGTGTTCATTGGAGTTTTACTTAATTTGTATCCTAAACCTCTTGATCAACTCCTTTGTATTCTTAGCTTGGTTAATGGAGATGTCATCCTTTCCTTGCTTGATTTGCAATCCTAAGAAGAATTTGAGTTCACCCATCATGCTCGTCTCAAATTTTCTAGTCATGCACTTAGCAAATTCCTTGCATAAACTCTCATTAGTGACACCAAATATAATATCATTCACATAAATTTGAACAATTAAATTATCATCCTTATGCCTTTTTATGAAAAGAGTAGTGTCAACCTTCCCTTTTATAAAATCATTTTCACAAAGAAAGTTGCTAAGCCTTTCATACCAAGCTCTAGGAGCTTGTTTCAAACCATACAAGGCCTTATAGTAAGCTTTAAAACATGTTTTGGAAATTCAAAGTTTTCAAAATTGGGAGATTGTTCAACATACACTTCCTTTTTAATGAAACCACTTAGAAAAGCACTTTTGACTTCCATTTGAAAAGTTTGAAATCCATAAATAATGCAAAAGCAAGTAAAATCCTAATGGCTTCTGATCTTGCAACGAGGGCAAAGGTCTTATCATAGTCAATGCCTTCCTTTTAGTTATACCCTTCGACAACTAATCGGGCTTTTTATCTTGGTGACTTGACCTTGCTCATCCAATTTGTTCCTAAATACCCATTTAGTTCCAATAATTGGATGATCCTTAGGTTTAGGGACTATGTCCTAAACCTTATTCCTCTTAAATTGATTGAGATCTTCTTACATAACAAGTACCCAACTCTCCTCATGGAGGGCTTCATCAACATTTTTAGGCTCAATTTGAGAAATGAATGCAAGATTAAAATTTAAGAGCTTAAGTTGGTTTTGAGTACTTACACTCTTAGAGGTTTCACCAATGATGTTTTCCCTTGGAATATCCATATAGGTGGAAGATCCATGTAGATGGAAGATCTCCATGCTTATGTTGGTGATACACTTGAACTTGATCATCATCTTCTTATCCAATTGCATGATCTTCATGTGATGTGTTTTCCTTATCAAGATCCTTTGTTGTTTAAGGCTCATCCTCTCCAATTGTGAGCTTTTCAAAGTCACCTATACCATCATCACAAGAACTACCTTTCATAAGATCAAGTTTACTAGATTCATCAAAGGTAACATGCATAGATTCTTCAACCACTAGAGTTCTTTTGTTATAGACTCTCTAAGCTTTGCTTAAAGTGGAATAGCCTAGAAAGACTCCAACATCCGTTTTGGATGTAAATTTCCCAAGGTTTTCATTGGTCTTTAAAATGTAACAATTGCAACCAAATACTCTAAAATAGGAAATATTGGGTGTTTTACCATTCCAAAGCTCATAAGAGGTTTTGTTCAAAATTGGTCTTTTGAAAACTCTATTTGAAATATAACATGATGTATTGATGGCTTCGGCCCAAAAGTAGGTTGGTAAACCATACTCATTGAGCATAGTTCTAGCCATCTCAGCCAATGTCCTATTTTTTTTCTTTCAATAATACCATTATGTTGAGTTCTTAGACATGAAAAATTGTGTGAAATGCCTCTTGTTAAACAAAAATTTTCAAAAGATTCATTTTCAAATTCTTTTTCATGAACACTTCTCAAAGAAGTTATGAAATAACCTTTTTCATATTGAACTTTTTTTGCAACAGATTTGAAAGCATCAAAAGCATCACTTGTATGAGCTAGGAGTATATCTACAGTAGTCATCAATAATGACATATGCATAGTATTTTCCACTTAAGTAAGCTACTTTGGTTGTACCAAACAAATCCATGTCAAGTAATTCAAGAGGTCTATAAGTACTTACTTGGTTCTTTAGCTTGAAAGAGGATTTTAATTGCTTCCCTTTTTGACAAGCTTCACGCACCTTGTCTTTGGAGAATTTGATCTTTGGTAGGTCTCTCACAAGCTCCCCTTTACTTAGGATTTCAAGCAACTTTATGCTAGCATGCCCAAATCTCCTATGCTAAAGTCATGCATCGTTGCTAATAGGCACATGACACTTCACATTTTGATTAGTAAGGTTGTGTAGGTCAATTGTGTAAACATTGTTAGATCATTTGCCCTTTAATACTACCTTATCATCCAATGATTTGGAAAATAGGCAAGTATTCAATTCAAAAGTAACTTTAAAGCGCTTATCACACAATTGACTCACACTAAGTAGGTTATGCTTCAAACCATCAATCCTTGAAGATCCTTCTTTGAAGTATCTCTAGGACTTAGTTGGAAAAGCAAGCCAAGAGAAGAAAGTGACATTATACAGTTAGATTTTAGGGCTATGGAACTTCTCAAATTGGAAAAATATTTACCAATTTGTATCATAACTATGTTTATATTAGAAATTGGGTAGGTTTGAGAGGTTAATAAAGGTTAGAAAATTTCTACCCTTATTTGGAAAAGAGAGTTTCAATTAACAGGGAACGGTTATCGAGAGTTCTAAACTCCACATCTTTTTAACCCACCAAGTTGATGGGTTGGAGAGAGTTCTACTTCTTTCATTATAAGTAGTTTTATTAAAATACCTATCACATCCTAATTTTTTATATTAGAACTCAATTTGAGGATACTTTTGTAATATTTAAATTATAACACATACTATGTGTTTGTGGAGGGCATTAACCATAAATTTTGGTCAATTATCAAATTCAATTTCAGTTTACAAATTTAATATTTTAGTTTAATATATATCTTTTAGATTTATAATAATTTTAGTGAAATTGAGAATGACATATGTAATTTTTTTAAATAGAATTTATTAAGACCATAAGGAGTGGTAAATGTGTTTCTACAGTCTCATATTCGGTGGTTGTTAATGGTTATCCTAAACCTTATTTTTTGCCATCTAGAGGTTTAAGGCAAGGGGATCCGCTTTCTCCTTACTTATATATTCTTGTTTCATCAGCTCTTTCCTTTATGCTTAATAAAGCTTTAATGAATTGTCATATTCATGGGTTTAGTCTGTCTAGGCATATGGAGCCTATTACTCATTTACTTTATGCCGATGACACACTTATTTTTAGGAGGGCTTCTATGGAGGAGGTTTCTAATTTGCTCAGAATTTTAAATTTGTATTGTAGTGCCTCAAGTCAATCAATAAATTTTCACAAGTCCAAGGTCTTGTTTTCTGCCCAAACTCCTCTAGTCTTACAGGGTCAGCTTTTGAGTTTGTGTAGGAATGAAGCTTATGGATGAATCTGCTTTTTATTTGGGTTTACTAGTCAATTGGAGAGGTTCTAGATCTCAGTCTTTTAAGTTTATCTTGGATAAAATTCGTCAAGGGTGGAAATTAAAATTTCTTTCTCATGCAGGTAGGGAGGTTTTGGTTAAAGCTGTTCTTTCTGCTTTACCTGTCTATGCCATGTCTGTTTTTCTTCATCCAAATAATATAAATTCCAAAATTGATTCCTATATTTCTAAGTTTTGGTGTTATCAGGATGTTGATAAGCATGGTGTTTTTTTAGCTTCTTGGGATAGAATGTCTAGATCTAAAAGTATGGGGGTCTTGGTTTTAGGAAAGCTGCTTGGTTTAATAAAGCTTTACAATCGAAACAATGTTGGAGAATGGTTCTTAACCCTAGCAGCCTTAGTGCTCGAGTGCTAACGGCAAAATATTTTTCTCAAGGTAATATCTAAATTCTTAGACGCATATAACTCATCCATCTGTTTTAATATGTGCCGTTTAAATTTGATTAAAATAGTTATAATAAAAACATTAAAACTTAGACCAAAACCTTTATATATAGATAAAATATAGAATTAAAATATAAAAATCTTATAATAACACTAAATTTGATTACTTCTTAAACAAAGGTTAAATTGCTATATATGATATAGTTTCATATGAAATAAATAATTATATCATAGTCTCTTAAGAAATATAGCTTAGTGGTAGAATGCTCAAATCAAAAGAAATATATAAAAGTACATAATGACAGAGTTAAGGGCCCTAATTTTAGAAAATAATAATTACTATATAAATTTTAGGATGCTTTAAATTTAGTTCTAATTTTGTGAAAAAAATAATCATGTTTAATGTAGTTCTACGAATAAAAATAGTTATATCATAAAATAAAATATAAATGGATGATATGTATTATTGGCTCTTAAAAAAATTATTGGCTCCGTGACTGAAACAACCAGTAACATACAGCTCGCCATCACCGGCTACCTTAAGTGGAGAACTATAAACATGTAGATTTGGTGAGATGAGATCATAGATTATCCATGTATATCTATAACATATATAAAAGTAGGAAGGGGACTGACAAATTGACCCTCTTGTCCTTCCTTAATTAGCTTATTGAAAGGTTTTAATGAAGGTCTAAATGGTCAATTAATAAAGGTTGTGCTGCTAGGAAGGTCGCGGGTTCAATCCGTGACTTCTCTCAGCACCCTCTGGGGAGGGACATGTAACAATGCCTGCTCAGGATTAGTCGGGTCAACCGTAAAACGGGGACCCTGATACCTGTTCATCAAAAAAAATATGAAATTCCTTAATCAATTAGAATTAGGAGATATATTGATTAATTAAAAAAATATGAAATTCCTTCTTGTCCTCCTTTCTTGACTTTTTTAAACTATCCTTTTTAGACTGGGATAGTGACGCCTCATTTTGTGATTCACTGTAACCTTTCTCTATGATATCCCAAACATCATGTGCACCAAGGAGAGCTTTCATTTTGATACTCCAATTGTCATAGTTGTTATTATTGAGTGTTGGAACTTGGAAGGATGCCACACTATTTGCCATATTGCTCAAGATGGACTTCACGAATGGATCCGGAACGTCGA
>CANYLF013202218.1:0-20068 GCA_948193215.1 Bocquillonia castaneifolia
AAATGGAGATAATAAGAGGAAAAGAAGGTTATGGGATAAGGGTGGAAACATCCACTAACTCTTCTTTTCTCTTTTATTTATTTATTTATTTATTTATTTATTTATTATTATTATTATTATTATTATTATTATTATTATTATTATTATTATTATTATTATTATTATTATTATTATTATTATTATTATACATCAATCTCTATAAACCCTCCATTAAAATTTCTACCAACAAATTAATCTTTCACTCAAACTATACTGCAATTAACTCCTTTAACTTTTCTCACAATTAGGTCCTTCTAACCTAACCTCTATAAACTTTACTACACATAACACTCTTCTACCACATTATACTTAGCAATGTATCACACAATATTATGATGTAAATGGCATGATTAATGATATGTTAATGCATACTAAATAATTTTTTTATATACGGTTGTAACAATTCTCCCCCACTTACGAAATTTCATCCCCGAAATTCACTACTCACCATTAGTCATGTTAAACAAGTATAGGTACTTGACCCTCATATGCTCCTCTACTTCCCAAGTTGCTTCCTTAGATGAATGTTCACTCCACTTCACTTTCACCATAGGAATTTCCTTACTTCTCAATTTTCTAACTTGTCTATCCAGAATTTCTATTAGTTCTTCAACAAAAGTTATGTTTTCTGAAATTTCTACTTTTAGAGGTTGAATGATATGGCTCGGGTCTAATCTATACCTCCTAAGTATTGAAATATGAAAAACATTATATGCTTCTGCTAATTTTGGTGGTAGAGCTAACTTGTAGGCCAAAAGACCAACTCGCTCTGGAATCTCATATGGACCGATGTACATAGGACTCATTTTACCATGTTTAACGAATCCTAATATACCCCTCCAGGGAAAAACCACTTCATATTCAATGTCTCTTCTATGCTTGTCTACATAACTTTTCTGCGTATCTTGAGCTGCTTTAATGCACTGCTTTACCATTTTAATCTTATCAACTGTTTCTTGAACAACCATTGGGCCTTCTAGCTGTCTTAACCCTTCTACATCTCAACACACAAGGCTTCTGCATTTTCTTCCATATAGGGCTTCATATGGAGAAATACCAATACTAGAATGGAAACCGTTATTATAAGCAAATTTCATTAGTGGTACCTGTTCATCCCAGTTTCACTGTACTCCAATGCACAAGCCCGAAGCATATCCTCAAAAGTCTAAATAGTTCTTTTAGATTGCCTGTCTGTGGATGAAAAGCAGTGCTGAAATGCAATTTAGTCCCCATTGCTGTTTGTAAATTTTTCCAGAAGTGAGATGTAAATCGAGGACCCTATCTGATACAATAGAAATAGGTACACCATGCAGCCTAATAATTTCTTTCACATACAAGTTGGTTAACTTATCAAGTGAATCAGTCTGTTGAATAGGTAAAAAGTGTACTGACTTTGTTAACCTATCCACTATTACCCAAACTGCATCATTTTTCCTAAAAGTATGAGGTAAACCAATAACAACATCCATAGTAATTCTCTCCCATTTCCATATAAGTATGGTTAAAGATTGTAGTTTACCTACCCGTGATTGATGCTCTACTTTCACTTGCTGACAAGTTAGGCATTTAGCCACTTACTCCGCTACTTCCTTCTTCATGCTTGGTCACCAATAACGTAGTTTCAAGTTGTTGTGTATTTTTGTATTTCCCGGGTGCATTGAATATGGAGAATTGTGAGCCTCCTAAAAAATCTTCTGTTTTAATTCTGCCACATTGGGTATATAATCCCTAGTCTTCATAACCCATATTCTATCATCTCGCTCTACTAGTCCACTTGACTTGCCATCTTGCACTTTCTTCTGTAGCTTCCATAACTTTGCATCATTATTCTGTGCTTGCTTGATTTTATCAAGTATCTGAGGTCTAATCTTCATTGTAGCCAATAATACCCCACTCTTCACTTCAAAATGCATATCCATATCTCTCAATGAAATTAAGGAATTCATCTGATAGAAAAGTCATACCTGCAACCTTTCTAAAGTCTTCCTGCTAAGTGCATCTGCCACAACATTTGCTTTGCCTGGGTAATAATCAATTGTGCTGTCATAATCTTTCAAGAGTTCTATCCATCTTCTCTGTCTTAAGTTCAACTCTTTTTGAGTAGGTATGTACTTCAAACTCTTATGATCTGTAAAGATATGAAAAGTCTCCCTGTATAAGCAATGTCCCAAGTTTTCAAGGCATGTACAATCGCAGCCAACTCTAGGTCATGTGTAGGATAATTCTACACATGAGGCTTGAGCTGTCTAGAAGCATAACCAATTGCTCTTCCATTCTATATTAATACACATCCCCGTCCATTCAAAGAAGCATCAGTGTAGACTTCATATGGTTCTCCTTGCACAGGTAAAGTACATACTAGTGTTGTAATCAATCTGTTCTTCAGCTCCTCAAAACTGGCTTGGCATTTATCAGTCCACTGAAAATTCACTTGCTTCTTTAACAAATTAGTTAATGACTTGGCTATAATGGAAAAATTCTTCACAAATCTTTTGTAATACCGGCTAATCCCAGAAAACTACGGACCTTTAAAATATTCTTCGGTGGTTCCCACTCCTGAATAGCCTTCACTTTAGAAGGATCTGGTCGAACACCTTGTGCAGATACATTATGCTTCAAAAATGCAATTTCATTCATCCATAATGCACATTTGCTAAACTTACCGTACAATTGCTTTTCTCTCAAAATTTGTAATGTTGTTCTCAAGTGATGTTCATGCTCCTCCCTATTACTAGAGTATATCATAATATCATCAATAAACACAATCACAAACTAATCCAAATAGGGTTGAAAAATATTAGTCATTAAAGACATGAATGCTGCAGGAGAATTAGTGAAACCAAAAGGCATCACAACAAATTCATAATGACCATGTCAAGTCTGAAATGTTGTTTTAGGTATTGAAGACTCATCAACCCTTAATTTCCAGTACTCAGATCTCAAATCAATTTTGGAAAATACAGCTACCACTCTGAGCTGATCAAGCAAATAATCAATGCGAGGTAAAGGATATTTATTCTTGATGGTAACTTGGTTCATCCTTCTATAATCAATGCAGAGTTGCATACTTCCATCCTTTTTCTTTACAAACAACACTAGCGCTCCCCATGGTGATATACTAGACCTGATATAATCTTTCTCTAACAATTACTTCTTCAATTCCTTCAACTCTGTCAGTGCCATTCTGTAAGGTGTAATAGATATAGGTGCAACTCCTGGAATAGTTTCAATTTCAAAATCAACCTCCCGTTGAGGTGGTAACCCAAGCAACTCCTCTGGAAATACATCTAGAAATTCTCTAACTACCGGTACCTCTAAAACTCCTGGAATAAGAATTATAGTGTCTACCACATTCAGAAGATAAGCATCACACCCAGATTGCATTAAATGAAAACCAGTAGCAGTAGAAATCAAACATATAGGCACTATTTTTCTGTCACCCATGAACATTGTCTTCGTTTCCCCAACGATTTTCATTTTAACTTATTTAGTTAAACAATTAACTATAACATGATTTTTAGACAGCCAATCCATCCCTAGTATCACATCAAAATCTTGCAAATTAATCACAATTAAGTCTACTGGCATGTTAATATCATAGATCATCACAGAGCAAGCTTTAACTGTAGTATTCACAATGATTACTCCTCCAGCAGACATTAAAACACAAATGTCATGTCCTAAGAACTCTGTCACAATGCAAAATCACATGAAATGAATGAACATGTAGACCCTAGGTCAACTAACACATGTGCATCATATCCACAAATAAGAATTATACCAGTCACTATCTCTAGAGTAGTTGCTTATTGTCTTGTAACAACATATACCCTTGCCTGTGGCAATGTCTGATTCACATCCTCAATCTGAATAAATGCTGCTATAGCTCCACCTCTACTTCCCCTAACTCTTCCATGACTAGCCGTTGTAAATACTACATTATCCCCAATACTACTTTGTCCCTATGTATGATAGGTACTAGTTGCCCCCTTTACTTGATATACATTCATTCGCGTAACATTAAGTTTCCCATATCTATAACAAGTCTGCACTCTCGGTCTCCAACACTCTAATGAATGGTTCCTTCCACAAGTGCCATAAATAGGTGCTTAGACTCTACCAGAAGACTTAGAAGTGTTCTACATATTCACTGATCCTCCACTTCTGCCTGAAATCATACTACCAGGTCCTCTATACTACTAACTACCACTGCCTCTAAAACCTCCTTGTTGACTCCCTGATCCTCTCCTAGAAGTAAATGAGGTACCCTTAGAGTAAGATGGAGTAAATGTCCCAGTAGTCTTCTTCTTGTTTACTTCCATTTCATTCCTTTCATTGATTGCATTTTCAGCCCTTATTGTAGTTTCCTGTAAAGCAATGAAAGTATGTGATTACACCACTAGTTTTTCTCGTATCTCAAGTCTCAACCCTCGTTTGAATCTATTTCTTTTCAGTTCATCAGTTGTTACTTCCTCTAGTGCGTACTGGGATAATCTGGTAAATTGCTACTCATATTCTGCCACAGTCATCTTATTTTGCTTTAGTTCAAGAAATTCAAGCTTCTTCCTTTCTTGAAAAATTGATGGCATGTATTTCAACTTAAACTCTCTCAGAAATTCTTCCCATGTCATAGTCAAGGGCTGTACTTGACTACCCAGAACTATTTCCCACTAATTTCTAGCATCTTTAGGGAAGAATAATGTAGCATACCTCATCTTCATATGAGTTATTGGTTGAGTTTTGAATTGTGTGAACACTTCCTCAATTGACTTCACCCATTCCTCGACTATGATCGGGTTAGTTGTTCCTTCAAACTCTTTATCCCCGTGCTTTCTTAACTTTCCAAAATTTGGATCTAATGTTGGTGTTTCAATTGATGGTGGAGGAGGAAGTTGTGGTTGTTGTGCAAGTCTCCTCAACTCTTTAGCTATTTGTCTAGCAACATTTTCAGCTCCTCCTACAAATGGTTCGTTCTAATTCCTATGCTCATGTTCATCATGTTGCGCATGCATTGACTCTTATGAACCTACCGGGCCTTCGAAGTGTCCATCCATGCCTATATGATTAACAAACTACACTATAATGAATGCTTAATGCATAAGTACTATATGCTTGCATGATGTGATCTTAGCCCCCTCAATTCCCATCAATTTATTCAAACAATCATATTGCACAACAAACAAATTAATATTTATAAACACACAACATAGACATTCATGTATATCAAAATTTTCATATGTCCCAATGGGTCTAATCCCTACTCCGATACCAAAAATTTGTAACACCAAATTTTAACTATCAATAATTCTTAACTGTTTGAATAAAATTTATAGCATTTGAATTTCTTTAGCCAAATTATGCACTTTTTATTCGATCTAACTTTATATTCTTTATTAATATACTTAGATAGATTTTAAAAATCAATTTAAAAAAATTATAGAAGTCAAATACAAAAAGGTTACTATTAGGGCAGCAACCTAATAAAAACAAAACCGAAATTCACATTTGAAAACTTAGGTTATTTCACCATCTAAACAAACTCGTTTTAGCCTGAAATTTATAGGGTTCTTAGGGGACTTATAAAGCTATCTAATGGTCCCAAAATTTGAGGAAATACTACTTATTAACTAGCTTCAAGTTGGATCACAAACTGAGGTAAAATAGTTTCAAAATTTAAGGCAGTGTATAAAATATTATGCATAACATTCCATCCTGTAAATTCTCACACAACATTATTCATTTCATAAACTTTGTTATTAACTACATCACACACATATTATAATCATATTTTACATTCCCAAAATGCCCTGTGCAACATGTATTCTCCTCTGGCCCACCTAATTATGTTGATGATGCAAAATTGGAGCAATGCACAGCTAGGACTTTATACTACCACGCAAACCTGGGAAAAATTACCAAGTGGTGAGCTGATGACTCAATAAGCATTTAATTTACTAAACTATAATATACTAAGCAAAAATTATCAAAAATATATAACTCATAAATCACATAATTAATTTATAAATAATCTAAATTCAACCAATTCCAAATTTCATCCAAACACCACACATAAATGATCAACTTATGAGAAATGTAATATATATATTTTTTCGTTATCGCACATAGCCCCCCTTCTCATAAATTTCTCATATATGTGAGGTATAAAACCATCACAATCAATTTATTTCACAACATATCACAACCATTTCAACTCGCAACACATCACAACTAATTCATCCCACAACACTTCACAAGATAATTCACTTCACACCCAATTCATAAAAAATCTCAATCATACCAATATCACATTAACTCAACATCCAAAGAAAATCAACTTCCAAATATTAACTCATTCAACTAAAAATATATTAACTTAAAGAGTGTAAAAATTCTATCCAATTCAACCACTATCAATTCAACATGCCAAGAGCATAAAACTATCACTCAATTAACTAAAATATAACAATCAAACTAAAATAGCAATTTCCACTCAATATACACAAAGTTCAGTCTATTAAATACTTACAAAAAGTATAGGACAACAAGCAGTCCTAATGATCTTTTCTTACAACTTCCTTGCCCTTGGACTCACCTATTCACATAATCAATTCAAAATACAATTAAATACAAACATATATATATATATATATATATATATATATATATATATATATATATATACTCATCATTAATCTACCTACATCATAAAAATTCACTAAATGAACACCTATACATAATTTAATATGATGCATGAGATGAATGATACATGACAACATGTATATACATGTAGACAGTTTACATGTACTGACTTTAAAAATTCACCAGAAATTATATACACTCGATAAAATTCTAATATTTTATAGAATTATACTTCCATCAAATTAGAAATCTTATCAATAAGGATCACCTCCAAATCATCTATATAAATAAAGTTATAATTTTTCTAATACAGCTACTCTTAATCCCGTATAAACAGAGTAGTTTAAAGTTTGACCTTCAAAACCCAATTAAATGAATGAATTTTCTTTTGAAATTTTACAGGGTTGTAGAGGACCTCCTAAATTTTCTATGGCCACTAATTTCATACAATTTGGACTTGTATAACTCAAGTTATGATCAAAATACTGAGGCTATTCTACATAGTATAAAAACAACAATATGTATTTTGAAGAAATTCATGTAATCAACCTCAAAATAATGTTATTTCTATAAATTGATACATGATTCATGCTAAATTAAGTATTAATAACATGATTACAACTTAAAATCATGTTTTCCCCAAATTCTACATAAACCCTAATTAATTAAAGATTACAGAGAAAATACTTATCTCAATTAAGCTTTAAACCTTCAATTATTCTTTACTTAGTTGTTTTCTACAATCTAAAGCGTTAAAAATAATGGAAATTTTTAAGAAGGGAGGGTAAAGAGGGCAGAAATGGAAGATAAGGAAAGGAAGAAGAAGGAGGAAGAAAATGAATAAATGGAGATAAGAAGAGGAAAAGAAGGTTACGGGATAAAGGTGGAAACATCCATTAACTCTTCTTTTCTCTTTTATTTATTTATTTATTTATCTATGTATTATTATTATTATTATTATTATTATTATTATTATTATTACACATTAATCTTCATAAACCCTCCATTAAAATTTATACCAACAAATTAATCCTTCACTCAAACTTATACTACAATTAACTCCTTTAACTTTTCTCACAATTAGGTCCTTCTTCTAACCTAACCTATATAAACTGTACTACACATAAAACTCTTCTACCACATTATACTATGCAATGTATCACATAATATTATGATGCAAATGACATGATTAATGATATGTTAATGCATATTAAATAATTTTTTATGTACGGCTGTGACAATAGGATAATCCTACCATTGCTACTAGCCTTACCTTCCTAACAATGATACCATCCTCATCTAGTTTGTTTCTGTAAATCCACTTAGTACCAATGATAGGATAATACTTTGATCTAGGAACTAAAGTCCAAACCTTATTTCACTCAAATTGGTCAAGCTCATCTTGCATAGCAAGTACCCAACATTCATCATTATGATGTGTGTACAAGACACATAGAGATTAGGGCCTAAACATGCATCAATTAGGAGCTCTTAACCCCAATTAGAATGCAATTCATGCATATTTATACCCTTATTGCACTTGATAAGCATATGTGTATTTGAGAGCTTAATTCCTTGTTTTATGTGTCATTTATGCTTATTTTGATGTGATCCCATGTAGTTGTAAGGTTTGGAGGAGTTTTAGGCAAGCTGCAAAGGTTTTGGAGGAGGTTTGAGACTTAAAGCTTAAAGAAAAGCTCCCGAAAGCTGTTTTCGACGGAGTAATAAAATGTCAAGGGCAATTTGGGAAGAAAAATGATGGATTCAGAAAATCTTTAAAACATGAAAGTTGAATTACACTTCCTAAACTTCACTTTAGGCTCAAGAATTTTGCAATTCGAAGTCCGGACGATCAATATGCCCTCCGCAAGTTGACCCTTCAAAGCTGAGTCAGGATTGGAAAAAGAGCCTTAGAGGTGTGCCACGGGCCACGCCTCATGCCAGGCACAGCCGTGCCCAACCTCTGCAACCCATTTTCATCCATAAAACACAGAGGAAGCCACGGCCCGACACCACAGCCCGTGCCCCATGCCTCGCACGGCCGTGCCACCTCTTGATGACCTATTTAAACCCCCAAACTTCCCCTTTTTGTAGCCCAGCCGATCCTAGACCATTTGGGGTGGTTTTTAGGTGAGAGAAATAGAGTTTTTGGAGAGAAAAACTTGTAATAATAGTTGTTTTAATTAATTTTAGGTTAGATTAAACTTGTAATACTCATTCTTATCTTAAATCAATCTTAGTTCTTATTTATTTTTGGCAAGGATCTCATCTCTTTTTATGCTATTTTCTTTAACCTTCATGGGTAATATCCTTCCTCTTTCCTTATTTATTGTTGACTGGTGTTTGATTTCTATGGATGGTGAGTAGTTTTCCTTGCTCTAGGGCTTATGAAGCCCCTTTGACATGAACACATGTTGATTTGATTTGATTGTACTTGGTTATAGCTTTCTCTCTCTTAGGGTTTACTCATATATGTGGTTATTTGTGTATTTGTGTGCTTGATCGCCACATAGATGCTATTTGTTCGGTAATTGATGTTGAGAGATATTGATTGCTATTGGCTAAATGTATGGGTATGTGAGAGTTTACCATTTTTGTGAGAGCTTGGTGGTTGCTTGCAAGGGTATAGAGGGGACTTCAATTGCTTTATGCTAGATGCTAGTATTTAAGTTTTTGTGAGAGCTTTAATCTCTGCTAGTATTCTTAATACTCTTGACCTAGAGATAGGGTAGAGTTAGCTTGCCTTCCCTATCCCTTGGAGAGTGTTTGCATAACCAAGGTTTATGATTTTTTACTCTTGATTGTTCATGGTAGAGGGGTGTATTTTGCCCTAAAGTGCCTTTATATATTAATTGTCATATGCTTAATACTTTAGTTTGTTTTTAATCAATTGTTTGCTTAGTTGATTGGGTTAGGTTTAGTTGATTATTTCTAATCGTTTGTTTCCATAAGTACTATTCTTGATTCCCAATTAAAATTTGATTGTGATTGTTTGAATAATCTCAATGCGAACTTGATGATCTATACTTGAAATCACCCAACTTTCTTGGGAAATGATACTCATACTTACCTTTATTACTCGACGACACCCTTTTATTTGCTTTTCCTTTTAATTATGGATGAATGTAATAACTTTGTGATGATGCACTATTTACTTGCTTTTCTAGGACTTAGAATTTATGCTTTGCTTTGCTAGGTAGTAATATCCATTATGTAAGTAATTTTGATAAACTTGGAAGCTTAATCCCATAACTTATGTATGGATGGCATGCTCTAATTTGTGAATGTGATTAGCCTTATATGCTTATGTAAACTGTCTCTAAATGAATGCCCTTGGAATGTTTATCTTTTACATTATGTTGAGAATGCTAGTTTCAAGGTTAGTCATGATCAATGGAGACAATGAGGGCATTGCCTCATTTAAGTTTGGGGGAGGTAAGTAGGTATGATGAACTTTGAAATGCAAATCCTTAATACCTCCAAACATAAGCAAATTTTGATGGCAAATTTTTGCACACTAATGCTTAAATTCTTCTAAAAGGTTAGTCAATCTCACAATTCCTATCAATTATTGGTCATTTCCTACCTTAGTTTAGCTTAATTTTGTGTTTCAATTTCTCGCTTTTATATTTTCCTCAATATCGTTTCTTTTGCTTTCTTGTTTAGTTTGTCTTAATTTTTTTTCTTTTCTTTCGCTTATTTTGATTTCCAACAAAATTTTCTCTCATCAATGCTTAAAATTTTTCAAAACTCTCTTAAATATTTGGTTTTACTATTCTTAAGTTGTCTACCTCCCATTTCTTATACATGCATGCATTTGTATTTTCTTAAAAATTCTTGCATTTGTGTTTAGTAAATCAAAGCCAATCAACTTTTAAGATTTGAATTTGCACTTTAATCCTTTAATCAATCTTTTGCATAATATTTTTGAGCCTTGAAAGCTAATTTATGATTGTGAAAAGTTGGAAGTTTTGCTAAAATCTTTAACTCAAACACATTCCAAAAATAAAGTTTTCTTTTTAATAATTAGGAAGCTGGTTTTCATTTGGCTAAGTGGGTGAGGACTTTGTTTCCAGCCCTAAGCTTTTGCCAAATTAGGGTTTTAATTGCCCCTTCATCACTGAATGTGGACTAAAACTCTACCCTGAAGGTCTTTCCTGCCAACATTAATTGCATTTTCATTTGCACGTTTACTTTTCTTGCATTTACTCCAATGGGTGAGTATATTCTCACTTATGAGTAACGTTTACGCCTTAAATTGGCCTTAGTGGAGAGCCGGGTGTTAGCATCACAAATGCGGGCATTTGCGAAAACGAAGCTAAGTATCCATGATAAGGACATGCTTGCTATGAATAAGGCAAAAATTTTGCCATTAAAAGAAAAGAAAAAGGCAAACTTGAAAAAAAAGTAACGAAAAGAAAAGAAAAATTTGCATTGCATTGCATTCATGGAATAAGTTGGCTCAAGACTTAGGGCTATGTGGGGTTCCACCTTGATTCAAAGAGGTGATCAAGATTCTAATGGAAGCAAGGGAGTAGTTTTGGATGCTTGAGCCCTCTAACACTTATCTTTAAGTGAGACCTCCTAAACCTAATTAACTCGTGATGATGTTTTGAATGTATGAGTTAAACTTTTTAGCACTATTTTTGGCTAGTACGAATCATGAGTTAGTGATTAAGTGTGGTTAATTTTTGTAATTGGTTGATTAGTTAATTAAAGAGTGTATTCTTGTCTTAAACTTTAATTGGCATTTTTTTTACTAAGAATAGTGACCTTGGGAAGGTAGTCTAGGCCATGTGCTTCCATGAGAACCTACACCTATATGCTTGATTATGCCTTTATGTTTCATGTGATTTATTTTTTGCTTGAGGATAAGCCAAGCTCTAAGTTTGGGGGAGTTTGATGTGTGTGTAACACACATAGAGATTGGGTCCTAAACATGCATCAATTAGGAGCTCTTAACCCCAATTAGAATGCAGTTCATGCATATTTATACCCTTATTGCACTTGATAAGCATATGTGTATTTGAGACCTTAACTCCTTGTTTTATGTGTTATTTATACTTATTTTAATGTGATCCCATGTAGGTGTAAGGTTTGGAGGAGTTTTAGGCAAGTTACAAAGGTTTTGGAGGAGGTTTGAGACTTAAAGCTTAAAGAGGAGCTCCTGAAACCTGTTTTTGACAGAGCAATAAAATGTCAAGGGTAATTTGGGAAGCAAAATGGTGGGTTTAGAAAATCTTCAAAACATGAAAGTTGAATTACACTTCCTAAACTTCACTTTAGGCTCAAGAATTTTGTGATTTAGAGTCCGGACGACCAAGTTATGCCCTCCGCAAGTTGACCCTTTGAAGTTGAGTCAGGATTGGAAAAAGAGCCTCAGAGGTGTGCCACGGGCCGTGCCCAACCTCTGCAACCCATTTTCAGCTAAAAAACACAGAGGAAGCCACAGCCCGACACCACAGCCCGTGCCCCATTCCTCGCACGGCCGTGCCAGCTCTTGATGACCTATTTAAACCCCCAAACTTCCCCTTTTTGTAGCCCAGCCGATCCTAGACCATTTGGGGTGGTTTTTAGGTGAGAGAAATAGAGTTTTTGGAGAGAAAAACTTGTAATAATAGTAGTTTTAATTAATTTTAGGTTAGATTAAACTTGTAATACTCATTCTTATCTTAAATCAAACTTAGTTCTCATTTATTTTTGGCAAGGATCTCATCTCTTTTTATGCTATTTTCTTTAACCTTCATGGGTAAATCCTTCCTCTCTCCTTATTTATTGTTGATTGGTGTTTGATTTCTATGGATGGTGAGTAGTTTTCCTTGCTCTAGGGCTTGTGAAGCCCTTTTGCCATGAACACATGTTTATTTGATTTGATTGTACTTGGTTGTAGCTTTCTCTCTCTTAGGGTTTACTCATATATGTGGTTATTTGTGTATTTGTGTGCTTGATAACCACATAGATGCTATTTGTTCTGTAATTGATGTTGAGAGATATTGATTGCTATTGGCTAAATGTATGGGTATATGAGAGTTTACCATTTTTGTGAGAGCTTGGTGGTTGCTTGCAAGGGTATAGAGGGGACTTCAATTGCTTCATGCAAGATGCTAGTATTTAGGTTTTTGTGAGAGCTTAATCTTTGCTAGTATTCTTAATACTCTTGACCTAGAGATAGGCTAGAGTTAGCTTGCCTTCCCTATCCCTTGGAGAGTGTTTGCATAACCAAGGTTTATGATTGTTTACTCTTGATTGTTCATGGTAGAGGGGTGGATTTTGCCCTAGAGTGCCTTTATATATTGATTTTCATTTGCTTAATACTTTAGTTTGTTTTTAATCAATTGTTTGCTTAGTTGTTTGGGTTAGGTTTAGTTGATTATTTCTAATCGTTTGTTTCCATAAGTACTATTCTTGATTCCCAATTAAAATTTGATTGTGATTGTTTAGATAATCTCATTACGAACTTGATGATCGATACTTGAAATCACCCAACTCTCTTGGGAAACGATACTCATACTTACCTTTATTACTTGACGACACCCGTGCACTTACGGCTAGTCACATTCAAAGCCTCATTAATGATCCTAGGCTCAATTTGAGAGATGAAAGCTAGATTATTGAAAGTATTAAATTAGGAATGAGTACTTACACCTTTAGATGTGTATCCAATAATGAGTTCTTTAGGATGATTCTTTTTGAATTTTCACTTTTTTGGAAGATTATGAATTGTATTGTTTGGGAATTGAAGGTGATGTGGTAGTTCTATTTCCTCCTTTTCTTGATGTGTCACTTCCACTTCATCCTTAGTTTTTTGAGGTTTATCTTGTTGATCTTGTTCATTTTCATGATCATCCTCATTCTTGTTTAAGTTTAGTTCATCCAAGGTACCTACAATATCATCATCAACAACAACAACCTTTCTTGGATCAAGATTGCTTGATTAATAAAAAACAACATGCATAGACTTTTGAATAATTAAAGTTCTTTTGTTAAAGACTCTATAAGACTTGCTAGAAGTGGCATATCCTAGGAATACTCCATCTGTTTTAGCATCAAATTTCCCAAGGTTATCCTTGGTATTTAAAATAAAACATTTGCAACCAAAAACTCTAAACTATGAAATTTTGGGTTTTCCTCCTATCCAAAGTTCATAAGAAGTTTGGTTTGTTAAAAGTCTTTTAAAAACTCTATTTGAAATATAGCAAGCGGTGTTGACGGCTTCCACACAAAAGTATAAAGGAAGGTTATACTATTTAAGCATTGTTCTAGCCATTTCCAAGAGAGTTTTATTCTTCCTTTCAACAACTCCATTTTATTGGGGAGTTCGAGAAGAGAATTGGTGAAAAACACCAAATTCATCATAAAATGTCTTAAAACTTTCATTTTTAATTTCTCTACCATGGTCACTTCTAATAGATGAAATGCAAAAACCTTTTTCATTTTGAATCTTTTTGGAAAGACTTTTAAAAGTAATAAAATTATTGTCCTTATGAGCTAAGAAATATACCCAAGTATACCTAGAGTAATCATCAACAATTACAATTGCATAGTATATGCCACTTAAACTAGCAACTCTAGTAGGTCCAAACAAATCCATATGTAATAGTTTTAAAGGTCTAGTTGTGGTTATTTTATTTTTAAGTGCAAATGAGGACTTAGTTTGTTTTCTTATTTGACAAGGTCCATAAAATTTGTCCTTAGAGAACTTGATCTTTAGAAGACCAATTTTATCCTTGCATAATTCTCCAAGGAGTTCCATGCTAGCAAGACCAAGTCTTCTATGCCATAACCAAGAGTCATTACTAATTGACATTAAACATTTCACATCTTGATTTGCAAGGTTCTCTAAGTCAATAACATATACATTATTAATTCTTTCACCTCTATAAATCACCTTGTTATCTATTAGATTTGATACAAGGCAAGCTTTTGAGTTGAAAGTTACATTATAGCCTCTGTCACATAATTGACTCACACTCAACAAATTAAGTTTCAAGCCATTAACAAGCAACAAATCATTAATGTAAGTGCTAGATGGAGAGTTACCAATTTTGCCAATTCCAATCACATTGCCCTTTGCATTGTCTCCAAAGGTTACATTTCCACCATATTTTCTTTCTAAGTGAAGGAAATTGCTTACGTTCCTGGACATATGTCTTGAGCACCCACAATCAAGGTACCATTTATTGTTCCCCTTGATAGTTTTAAAGCATACCTACATACAATCACAATTAAGCTTTAGGTACATAAAAATATTTGAGTTTTTGGGGGTTAGAGGCAAGATAGTCCATAGGAATGAGATTTAAATGGACTTTCCTATTAAAACATTTATTATTTATATGCCCATGTTTCATGCAATAGAAGCATTGTAAATTTGGCTTTCTATATGCATGAGCTCTTAGTCTAGATGAAGATGAACCATGCCAATGAGTTTGTTGCCTTTGAAAAGATTTTCTTTTTGGCTTTAAGTAAGCATTCACCTTTGCTACATAATTGTGTTGCTTGGCCTTATAAGGATTTTTAGTCTTAGGAGGAGCCTTAGAGACTTTCACTTCCTTATCGGACAAAACATTAACATTAGATGTTTGTGGGGTTGAGGATTTACAAAAACGATGGAAGGCTTGGGTGTAGAAATAGAAGTAGAAGAACATTCATAGCCCAATCCATACCTAGAGCTAGGTGATTTTTGAGAATTCAAAAGAGTATCTAAGGCACCTTTACCCTTATGGAACTTGGAAATGGAATTGTTGAGATCCTCAACATCCTTCTTTAAAGATTCGTTCTCCTTTTTAAGAGTTAGCATTGAAGAGGTATTGATCAAAGCCTCTTTAAGAGACTTTTTAAGGTCATCATTTGAGACCTTAAGAGTTTCAACAATCATTCTCAATTTATTGAGTTCTTTATCCATTTTAAAGCTTTTATCTTTATAAAACTTCATTTTTGAGTGAAATTCATTACACTTAATGGATAAAGCCTCAATCAAGTCCTCATCCTCATCCACACAATCATTATCACAATTAATAAAAGAATGGGATAGAACATTTACCTTATTAAAAGAGGATTCTCCAATGGCCATAAGACAAAGGTTATCAATTTCTTTATCATCATCGTCGTCATCACCAATGGTTGTGATTGTCTCATCCCATGTAACATTGTAGGCCTTCTTCTTCTCTTCCTTTTTGTTTGAGCCTCTCTTTTTAAGTTTGCAGCAATCAGATTTTATATGACCCGGTTTACCACACTCATAGCATGTGACTTCATCCTTTTTGCCACCCAATACCTTCTTGTACCTTTTGAAATTTTGCTTGCCTCCCTTCGATTTGGATCTTAAGTAGTTTTTGACTTTCTTGGTGAGAAGGGCAACTTTTTCATCATCAGTCTCCACTTCACTTGCCTTTATTTCTTCAGTATTGCTTTTTCTCTATTGAAGCTTTGACCGCCCTTAAAGCTATGGTCTTTCTCTTATGTTTTTCTTCTTGCTTTTGTTCCTCCTCATCTCTTGCAAGGTTCATCTCATGGATGAGAGTTTTCAAGGTGGCAAGATCCTTAGATTCTTCAATAGAAATAATCTTTGCCTCAAATTGTTTTCTTGGAAAAGATCTAAGAATTTTTCTATTGACATCCAAGGGGGTATAGGTCTTACCAAGCTTCTTGAGGTTCTCCACTAGTGTGAGGAAGCGATTTCTGAGTGCAGTGGCATTCTCATTAGGCTTCCTTTTAAATGTCTCATACTTATACACCATGATTTTCGTCTTCTTGTTCCTGACTTCTTGAGTTCCTTCATGGTAATTTGAGAGAGTCCTCCAAATATCAAAGGCAGTTATGCAATGTTGAACTCTAGAGCATTCCTCTCTAGATAGAGAACTAAAGAAAATTGTCATTACTCTATGGTTCTTTCCGTTAGCCTTCCTATGAGCTTCCACCAAACATTTTCTTAGAATTAGTTGCTCTTCATCACCAATCTTTTAGGTAGGGTGCTTCCATTCTTCTAGGACATAGTCCCAACAATCAACCATATCACTATCAAGGTAACTTTGCATTCTTAACTTTACATTTAAGAGAATGATGAAAAGATGTTTCGGATGCCATTAAGGATCTTTAACTTAAGTAATTAAATACAAATATGAGCACAGGCTATGATGCCAATTGTTGTCCCAATGACAACCAAGAGGAGGAGAGGTGAATTGGTTGATAAATTAAAACGAATAAGAGAAATAAAAATGAATGGATAAGAAGAAGAGATTAAGAGCCACTAGGATTTATAGTGGTTCGGGTATTAACTAACTCTACATCCACTCCCCAATTTTACAAAATGGGTGATCCACTAAAAAAACAAGGAATACAATAATTAAGATTTTTCTTAGCTTACTCACAACTAAGTGTTTTCTAAGCTCACACCAAACTTATCAAGAGTTTTAAGGCTCACTCACAACCACACTCAAGTGTTCTTATGGCTCACACTCAAAACCCGAAACCCAAGTATTTTCAAGGTACAAACTTAAACCTTTCCTTGTATTTCAGTGTCTATCACACAATACAAAAATAAAGTGAAAGTTATAAGAAGAAGAATGGAAGTTTTTGTTCACTATTACAACATAAACTCTTAAATAATTTATGAATATTGTGACTCTTAATTGTTATTCTTTCTTTTTCTCGTGTGTGCATTTTGATCCTAAAATACTTCCTTTTATAGGCAGGAAATCAGAAATGGCCGTTCTTAATCAACCAAGAAATTCAAACTTGATTGGTGAGGCTCCATTCTTCAAAGTTGCCAGCTTGTTTGACAAATGTATAATATGTCCTTCAAAATTCAATATCTTTAGATATATGCATTGAAAAATTGAGATTCATTTTTTAAGAAATTAGACATCAATACCTTTTCAATAATATACAACTCGTTTTCTGGAAGTTCGTAAATTTTTTGCAACAATTCAAGCAATGGACGCCTAAAGCATGTGACTTTCAGCTGGAGCAGTCTATATTCAAACATGAATATCTCCTTGTAGAAAATTCAAAATACTTCACTGTTTTTTGCATTGAAAAGTAGATTTCCAGGGCTACAACTCCATCAAAATTCACTCTTAAATAATTTTTCTATAAGTTTTGGCATAATTTTGAATATAGCCTATGTGTGCAATCCCTTGTTTAGCAGTTATGACCATAAATCACTCAAAACTTTATATCTTTAATTTTTCAACTCTAAAAATTCAAATAAAATTTTTTTGAACACTAGACATATTGGGCTTTCAATCCATATATAATTTGTAAAATGGTTATTGCTCAATTAGTGCAATTTATTCATATAAACTAGCCCATGTAAATTTAACTCTGTACATTCAATTTTCCTTAAGTACTAAACTTCTAATAAAACTTGTCCAATGTGCAAAAATTGTAGGTTCAATTAGCACATGAAATATTTTATCTTTTTGCTCAATGTCTTTAACTTTTAACTTAAAAACTCTCACCAATTAACCCAAGTGTTTTATTAAGGTTTACACTTGAACCTATCCACCTAAGCTAAACACCATTACCCCAAGTGTTTTAATAAGGTTAACACTTAAACCTATCCACCTAAGCTAAAACACCATTAGCCTAAGTGTTTTAATAAGGTTAACACTTAAACCTATATGATTTATCAACGTTCACTCAACTAAGATGAAATTGTCAATCTTGTATAAAATGGTTACTTCATCAAATGATAATATGCGTCCTTTTATAAAGTGATACCTGAAAATACTTAATAAATATATTAGTAAACAACTTAATGTTTTACATCATCAAAATCACGAATGAAACCTCAGGGCTAACAACTTTAATGTACATCGAAAGAGTAATATATTTGGTTCAATTGAATATGTCTTTCTACCTTGACGGAGGTTAAAGCCATCGGAAATTGTAATTTGAGATAGAAAATGACAAATTTGTGACTGATCCATCCATTGTAAATTGCTGTTTTTCTAGGAGTGAAATTCGAGCATGTGTATCATTTTTTTAAGTGAAATGTTAATTTTTGAGAATGCTGAAAAAGTGAATAAAATGAGAAGTTTTGATTTTCATCATGTAATATTTTTTGTTTTGAATGATAATTTATCTAGGAGGAATGGTTGATGTTTATATATAATTCACTATAATGTATAGATGACGATGATGATGATGGTGGTGGTGAGTTAGCAATGAAAAATCAAATATCACTAGTAATTTTTCACATCATATTTATTAATATATTAGTAGGTATAATGAGAAACTGTCACTAATAATTTTTCAGATCGTTTATTTTCACATAACTGAGGATCATCCAAAAGGTCTAAGGGACCATATTCACTATTCAAAAAGTCTTTAAGTACAGTTTCATTAAAGAACTTCAAAGCTAATATTTTTAGAATGATTTGCCCCTCCTGAGTTTGAAATATTGATTACTAGAAAAAAAATAGAATGCAGTAATGCAAAATGAAGGCTATAACATTAAAAAAAAAATAGCATTAGATTTAAAAAAATTATTATATATAGTTCCTTACTCTAGCGAGCATAGCGAAATGAAAAAAAAAACTGCATTTAAAAAAAAACAGAAAAATAGCATTAGATTCAAACAACTATATATTATAGTTCCTTTAACTTTATTCTTACATATATGCGAAACTAATAAGCACAAAGATTCCCAAAATGGACGCAAAGCAAAACCAAACCAATGGCATACGTCCAAAAGTGACAATTACAAACAAATTTTACATAAAAACTAAAGTAACTCTTAGATTTGAAACAATGCAAACACACCAAATTAAAGCCAGACTTTGAAATATTAGAATGTCATATAACAATTTCTTTGAAAAAAATGCCACATGCATCCATTCTGTAGCTCAATCCTGAGCTTTATTTTTATATATTAAATTAGGAGTCGCCAATTTGAAAATGTTTCCCCGATATCCCAACTATTGGATGACACAAGCATTGGGGTCTTCATCATTAAAGGACTTAGGATAGTGAGGATTGTAATACTGGTACTCCAAAATTTCCGAAAGCTGTCCAAAACCACACAAATAGGAGGCATCAGGAGTAAGAGATTCGAATTTTATCAATTGAATATGTTAACTGACCCTTAAATAAACTTCTAAATCAAATTTCATCCATACCAAAAATTTCATTGGGAAATGAAAGTTATGAAATAGAAACAGAATTTAAAAATGCTTCGATATAAAGAGAGGGAAAAAAAAAAGAAAGATAAATTGAGCAAGAGACATACAGGATCTTCGAGCAGTACAAGTTTTGGGGAGAAGAACTGTTTAGTAGCTGTATCGTCCTCCAAATTATCCCACCAGATTTTGCTTGCTTCTATACGCTTCAGATTCACTGCACCTTCCGAATTGAAAGGCAGGCTTTGCAGGTTATGGCAACCATCTAT
>CANYLF013203591.1:0-12454 GCA_948193215.1 Bocquillonia castaneifolia
CTTGTAAAATTCGGATTTCCCTAAAGACCGCACATGGCGTCTAACTTGCGACTCAATTTTTGAATATCTATAGTCTCCAAATGGGCACAAATTCTTCATGAAAGTTGTAGCTCTCGATTTTCTCTTGAATTTAGGCTTTTGAATCAACCAATTCTGAGTTTTTTAGCTCAAGTTATGGTCCGTTGAAGTTACTGTACTGTCAGACTGTGAATTTGATGCTAAAAATCCGAATTTCCTAAGAAAATACGAACAATTAATATAAATCTAAAATTAATTCGTATAATAAAGTGAATTTTCAATAAATATATAATTTTATATCTTTTAATCCTAATAATATATATTTATAATTTCAATAATTTATAATTTTATGATTAAATTTAACTCAATCCATATATTATACGAATTTATATATTTTTTCAATTATTATGTTTTTAATATATATTTGAAATTTTAATTATGCATATTTTTAAATCCTAATTAGCTAAGGATTTGATTTTTTTAATAAATAAATATATCCTAATTCTAATTAATTAAGGAATTTCATATTTATTATTAATTTATTAACATAATTATTAAATAACCATTTAAACCCCCTTCCCACTTTTATTATGTTATAGATATACAAATAAAACAAGTTAGGCCTAATTGGCTTGATTCTTATATGAATAAGCACTAACCTGGTTCGGGTTTTTATTTTACTATCCAAGCCCGACATATTAGAAGAAAGCCCGACATATTAGAAGAAACTTTTCAGATTTAGATTGGGTTTCTTTTAGACATACGTTATATTTTTATTAAAATTGAAAGTTGAAGTGTAAAAATGAAGTGTTCAAGCTTCAATTCAGACTTATTGGACGAGCATGGTCATGATAGTGATGGATGATGCATAACATGATAGAAAATGGCATGGGGTCGGGTTGAACTAAGTAGGATATCATGTTTTGAATTTAATATTTTAAACAACACTTAATTTTGATGAAAAGACAATGGATTCTCATACCCTTAAAGAGATTGTTGCTAATCTAATTTGGTGTGCCATAACTTTTTAGTAGCTTCTGCAAAGAAAATGTTGCTTCATTGACTTCAACTTTGAAGACGAGCAAAAGCTGATAAATTACTATATAATCAGACGGCATCAATATCTACTGATTTCCAGCTCTCAAAGGCCAAACTCAGAAGCTGGAAGACAAGCAGCCAAACTAGGTACCAATTGCCAAGTTGGGACAATTGAAGCGAAAATGACTTCACTATTTATTTGTTGAATTGAACAAAGGAAACATCCTTGGATTCATCATAAAGTTTTAACAGCAATAATTTATAAAAAGACAAGAACACATATATCCTTTGTTTCACTAAATCAAACTCTTCCTGGATAGCAGTTCCGGAAAACTTTTCTCTCCTCAGGGTATTATTCAAGCCTCTAGTCCTAACAACAGGGGTTATGAGGGAAGAAAGAAAATTGATAGGCTTATCTAATGCTACATTTTCTCAAAAAGCAAATCTAACATCATAACATGTAAAAAGAACATAATAAGACAAAGTACACTTAAAGCCGAGGAGCATCTCCATCTATGGAATGCTGCTTAGTAGGTGTAGCCCTTGACGAACATTCCCTTCTTAGCTTCCTCACTTTCGCCCTCAGCTGAATACCTTCCAAGCTGGGCCAGGGAGTTTGCCTTGGCACGTATCAAAAGTGCCTTCTGTGCAGCTTCCACATTCTCTGGACGTCCCTGCCATGTCTTGAGCACAGTGTTTTGCAGTGCACGTGCATATGAGAAGGACACGTGCCAGGGGTTGGCGCTTTGGTTCATGGCATTGAGGTTGAGGGTTGCTTCAACTTCAGATTGTCCTCCTGACAAAAACTGCAAAAGTAGATAGAAGTTGCACCAGTCAGTCTTAAATCATTGTCAAGAAATTCAATAACATTTGGATCAAAATTATGAAGTTTCCACAGAGAACAACCACATTTAACAGCAGTAAAGTTAGCATGCTTATGCATCTCCATCAAACAACTAACTTACAGCAGTAAATGCAGCCATGTGATCAAGTTTTTCAATTTTTGTCTAAATTCTAAGCCAAGAACTAAGAAATCAAGTGATACCAAGAAATGAACTCAAAAAATTCATCAATAGATAATATTTGCAATTTTAAAATCATCCACAGTAAAAAGTGGGTATGACCAATTATTTTGTCTCAGTAGATTCATGACAACAGGACTCGGTTATTCATACCATGATTCCAGGAACTGCAGGTGGTACTCTTCTCCTGAGCATTGTGAGTGTGTATTTGGCAATAGTTTCTGGAGAAGCCTTCTCCTTGTGTTCAGCACCGGGAGTTACCATGCTAGGCTTGAGCAGGATTCCCTCAAACATAACATTGTTTTCTGCCAAGTAGAAAAAGACTTCTGACCAAACCTTCTCTGCAACTTCAAGTGTTCTCTCAATTCCATGTTCCCCATCAAGAAGAATCTCAGGTTCAACTATGGGCACAAGACCATTGTCCTGAACAACAAAATTAACATAAACAAAGTCAGAAACTTATGTTGTTGGGACATGTTCCAGGCAATCAATAAAAAGAAATCATATCTAAATTACTGCCTCAAGAATTCAAAAGGTTTCAAATTTATTGTCACAAAAAACAATAAGCATTTCGGAAGCACAAGTTCACGGTTCCTAACCATTAAAAGAAATAGAAAATGAGTAACTGCAGAATAGAATAGAATTAAAATAAAACAATTCCTATTCTGTCAAGATGGTTTTAAGCGATATTAGCAGGAAACAGATTACAAAAACAGAAAAAGAATACCTGAGAAATTGCAGCATAACGAGCAAGTCCCCATGCAGCTTCCTTAACAGCCAAAGCAGAAGGGCCACAGGGAATGCTGACAACTGTCCTCCTGAATATTCAACACAAACACAAACTTAAAAAAAAAGCAATACAAAAAGATTATGATCAAAGGCTGCAGAAAATATATAAATAAATCTTACCATTTAGCAAAACGGGCACCTTGCTTGTAATATTCAGCAGATCGTGAAGCCAATCCATCCAAACCTTGGCACCAAGACTCATTGTTGGATCCAGGAAGAGGTACCAAACCCTGAAACACACAAAAAAAAAAAAAAACACCATATACAATGATTACAAAAGCTTACACAACACAGTAGTATATTTAACACAGTAGTATAATTCAATATATACCTTGTCGACTTTAATACCAGGAACAATGTTTTCTTTGCACAAGCAGTCAACGAACTTCTTGCCATCAGTAGTAGACTGGTAAAGGGTTTCCTCAAAAAGAATTGCACCAGAAATATATTCACCAAGGCCAGGAGTGGTAAGCAACAGTTGTCTGTAAGCTTGTCTATTAGTCTCACTGTTCTCTAATCCAATAGAAGCCAACCTCTTTCCACAAGTGGCATTTGATTCATCAATTGCAAGGATTCCACGTCCAGGTGATGCAATTGATTTCTAAACGAATAAGTAAAACAAATAAACTCACTCAATTATTCAACTCAATTGGGCATGATCTAAACATACAAATAAAGGATATTGATATAATCACAAAAACAATTAAAAAAAATTATATAGGAAGAAGAGAAACTAACGGCGGTTTGGACGAGCTCGTCTTTGTAAGAGCTAGCACGAATAGGAAGGGAGACTCGGCGAGTTGAAAAGCGAGTTGATCCTGATCGGTGATCGAAAGACTGTTGACCGATCCAAGAAGAACAAGCTGAGTTGAGCTTAGCAAAACTTGCACAGGCCATCGCTTGATTATGAATATTTTAGATCGCGATCGATTGAGAGAGACACTACTTTCTTTTCTTTTCTTTTTTTCCCTCTCTCGCAATCTGATTTTATTGATTTCTTTGGGTTGGTTTGGTTAGGTGGCTTTTTGGTTTTTATATAAAAAAAAAATAGAATGAAAATTAGATGATGGCTTTGGCTTTTATTTCTTCCTCGTGGAGTCCGCTGGGAGCGAGAGTTAATAAGATACGGATACGACAATGAACATGCGGCGATCCCAAACAGTCTTTGCTAAATTACTAAATTACCCCTTTTAAATAATTGACGACTCTCTGTATTTTGTATTGTGTGCATGTGTCCCGTTTTTGGCATTGACCATCGCTGGCTTTTTTTTGATGGTGACTTTTTTTTGGAAGTTCATTGTCACTATTAAGGGCAGCTAATTTACAACCGAATTTTTTTTTGAAGAAATTTACAACCTAATTTTCAAATACTACTAATGTTTTAAAAAAAAAATTATATTTACTTGTTTTGGAAGTTTATTATCTAGTTATATTTAATTTAATTTTATTGTTTAAATTAATGAATAAAAATTATATCTTTTTATTATAAAGAAATGATTCTTATCCTAAATAGATTTAAATTTATTATTAAATAGGTCAAACATATATTTATACTCCAAACTCTTTCCATTTTATCTATTTTATCCCAAACTTTACTTTTAATCTAATAAACCCTTTTTATAATATTTAAACATTTTTTACCGCATATCAAGTATTTATAATTTCATACAAGGATGTCTTAATTGTATGTGAAACTGACATATAACAGAAAAGTGCTCAAACATCATGAAAAGTATAAGTTTAAAGATTAATAGATAAAAAGTAAAGTCTAAGGACTAATCAGGGAAAATAGAGAAAGTTTGAGGGCACAATTATGTCTTTTGCCTATTAAATATAATAACTTTTGGTTTCTTTTAAAATAAACACAATAATGTAACTAAAACTAGAGTTAATTTAGTTATTATTATTTAACTAGATTTAAAATTATTATTAAATAATAAATAAAACAACCTTTTAATTATAAAAATTATATATTAATTGAGTTTGATATAATACTTATTAAATATTTTTTTCATAATTATTAAATTGATGATCTAATTATTATTCATATGTAAAAGAATACAAATTTCTGATGAAATTTAAAAATAATAACTAATTTTTAAAAAAAAAATAAACCAACTAAATAATAATTCAGATCATTATTTTTAAAATATATATACTTTTCAATGTTATTGAATTGATAATCTCATTATTATGAATAGTTAAAAAGTAAGCACATTTTCTGATACAGATTGGAATATAGTAACTTGTACTCTTTTTTTTTTTTAGGAAACTTGTACTCATGTTAGAGTTAAAAAAAAAGTAACATAATGATTCAAATGGGTGTTTTTAAATTAAACCCTTAAATTTATAAATTTGTATCCTAATTAAATTGTAAGCTCATGTTAATATATTCTTAAAATTGTTGAGATAATTTTGATAAATATTATATTCATCTATTATACGCGCCAATAAAATTTAATTTTTTGTATTTTAGTAAAAATAATATCGAATTAAAATAACTAATGTAATATCAAATTAAAATTATTATGAGTATAATGTAGTTAAAATTAACAATTAATTAAAAAATGAATATATTAAGATTATAATTATATTTTAAATAAATTTTTAGAATAAAAACACTTGTAATAAATTATAAAAATTATATGTGCCGTAATTTTTTAATCAATATGTGTCATTTTTTATTTCAATTTATGTAATTATATTGCTTGAATAATTTTATTTTTAAATTATAAGTAGATTTTCGTATGCAATGCTTGTGATTGAAAAATACTAGTAAAGTAAAAAGTATTTGAGTGTGTGTGAGAGAGACTATGAAGGGTAATAATGGGGAAATAGATTGATACACAAATTACTTCAATATTCTTATTAAAAGTTAACTTATTATTTTTTATACCTGATTAAATATTTGGTAATATTAATATGATTCAAAAGTCAATTCCATATTATCATATACTAAAAAACTAAAGTAAAAATTTATAGAATTGATAACTTATTATAATTCAGTAGAAAATATAATTTATACAATAAATATTCATAACTAGGTTAAGATAATTATTGTTCTTCATTGATATAAATAAAAAAATAATTATATTTTTACAAATCAAATTAAAATGAGTTTCATATCATTATATTACAATTAATTTAGAAAATCTATTATCATATATTAAAAATTTATACTTTTTATTTGATTTGAAAATAAAAAATTATGTCTCTTTTATCAATTCTTATTCATGTCTTTTTAGGTCAATCGGTTAATATCAATGTGTTTTAGGTCAATCAAGGTCAAAAGCCACCTAATCTGTTTTAAATTAATACAAACTACCATACATATATATATTTTTTATAAATCTCTACATTTAAATAAAAACCTCCTATATCCACCATAAGCACATTTATAGTAACCACAAAAGATATGTAAATATTATGATAAACATAACATTATTAAAAGTGCAGAACATAACTTTTACATAATAGTAACTGATTGAGAATATTGATGTTCTAGGATTAAAAATAACATCATGTCACAAAATATAATATGAACATGATAAAATTAGATGGTTAGAAGTTACATTCATGAAATACAAATTTTTTGTATTGTACACAACACAAAAACAATAGTGTAGTGGGATAAAGAGAGACCTTGGTTCCAAGTAGGCATTTGATTTATAAGAATTTTTAAAATCAAGAAAAAGAATTGAGGTGTACTCTTTACTCTTTTCTTTCTTTTTTTATCATCATCATCATCATCATCATTTGGTTTTAGTTCAGTCTGGTGTTGATTGGGTTCCAGGCCTGCAAATTTGGAGGGGTTCATTACCAAGGTTGATTTTTTTGCACACACATTTTTGTGAGATTTTTTTCTTTAAATATTAGTTCTTTGATTTTGAATTGTTTTATGGCATATATGTTTAAATGTAGTGTTTGCGGATAAAAAAAACATTTAATGAGTCGGATTATATTGTTTTTGCCATGTTCTTTATTTATTTTTTTTATACATTGTGTGTCATTTCTCATTATTTTAATTTATTAAATTGTAACACCTATAAGCTGCAAAATTTGGGTGCTAGCATTAAAGAGGTACAAAACTAGCTATACATTTATGATTTTATTTAATTAATATTGTGCATCTTCAATTTAATTGAACCAAACACGTACAAACATACTTCATTCGAAAAAACCACATACAAAATATGAAAATATTTTATTCCAATAAACTCACAATATCTAAATGGACTTTTTCTTTGTCCAAGGCATGGGTTCAAGACATGTTGGAGAAATAATAATTGATGAAATACTGAAAGATTGAAGGAATCTTGCAATTAGGGAGGTTAATCATCAAAGAAATGATATCAATAAACAAATCACATGGTTCATGGATTTTTCCATTGATATAAGTTTTTTTATTCCTAGAATTCAAATATTTGTAAAGGCAGAATCTGTCACATGTTTGATGCATCATTCCAAGGTCAATATCGAGAAATGTAGACTTCTTTTCTAACCTTAGGAAAGAAAGAAGAGTAAACTGCAAAGAATAATTTTTGGTGTACCTCTAAATTGGCAAGTGATGACATTTTAAGACCTTTCTTTACCACATTCTCAAAAAAAATAGAAAAATGGATTGTTTGTTGTGAAAAATTTGACAAATTTTCTATTTCAACATTAAAGAAAAAGGAATATTTGAGGTTAGTTGATTAACTTACTTAGAAAGTGATAGATATGTGTTGGCATTTTTTAGATGACATTTGCTTCTTGTGCACTTTTTTTTTTATGCAGGAAAGTATTAGTTGTTTTGAAACATGTCCATCATCATAATGTTGCCCATTGGCATCTAAAAGATCAAGAAAATTATGTTAGTGTGAGAAACTCTACGAAAATAGTGAAATCTGCACGATAATTTACAAAAATATCTAGACATGAAGACGTTAAATGTGGGAAAGATTTGGCAGCGACATTTGCTAATACTGATGAAAACATTGTTGAACATTTTGTGACATGGTTGACCGAGAGGATGCTGAGTATAATAAGACTTATGATTTTTTTGCGCGCTATTTAGTTAAATTTAATTAGATGTTATACTAATTTATTTATTTTATATCATTTTTTAGCATCAATCATCTTCTACAAAATACATATTTGCATGTGCAAATATTTTCATGAAGCAGAGTGTTAGTTTTTTTTAAAGAAAGATACAAAAAAGAATATAAAAAAACGAAAGACAAACATTAAATAGATAAAATATAACAACCTAAATCATATTTCATGACCTAAAAAATGCATTAAATAATAAAATCAAAACTAAAAGTCAAAGACCGTGAGTGCAATTAAGTTTTTACTGTTAAAGCCTAAATTTTTTTCCCTAGATTTTGACTTCATATAATTAGATACAACTAATTTTGACTTGATATGACATATTTTGGTAAAATCTAGTCAAATTTATTTATTAACTATTGTATCTATCAATCATTTAAAACAATATTTAAAAAAGTCATAACACATTTGGAAATAGCTATTTTTTTTAATTAGAATTGATTATTTTATAGTTTACTTAATGTTAATTTAAAAAATTTATAAAATTAACTTATAAGTCTAAAATTTTTAACTTTCAATTGATTCGAACTCCCTTTAATTATAAATAAAATATAAATTTTATATTTTTAAAATAGAATTAAACCAATAACATGAGTGTGCATAATTCTTATGTTAAGTAATGTTCTTGAAGCACTGAGCTATATACATTCATTCCAATGGATTTTTCCATGAAAGCATGAGTGTGCATACTTCTTATGTTATGTAGGATAATAACATAAGATTGTTAAATCTACCATGCACAGGACCACCTGTACAATTGAAACAAAAACAAAATGATGATCTTAAAGCTTTCAAGAATTTCTTACAATTACATATCATTTCTACTAATACCGGTTCAACAGTTCTTGATTGGAAAAGCTTTATGGGATTATTTGACAGGACAACGAGGTAATAAATCTTAATTACTCTCTCTAATTTTATTGTTTGAATTTGCTTGAATGATAGATATTAATATTTTGTTTTTCTTTTCAGCATTGCTGAGCTTCTAGGGCATCCCTTGCTACTAAGTCAAAAAAAGCGCATGTTGCTATACCATGAGCAGGGATGCCTTAACATTTACAGGGGCCATAGGCAAATCATAAAATGGGGTCAATTAAAAAAATTACATTGATAAATTTAAGGAAAATTATATTATTTTGTCATAAATATTCATGGTTTTAAACTTTAGTCACATCTTTAAATGTTAGCAATTTAATTAATATTTTTCATTTTCAGTCAATTTTAGTTAAAATTGACGCAAAATGACAAGATATGGTCAAACTAACAAAATTAAAAAAAATAAGACTAAATTTGCAAAAAAATGCTGAAAGTTATGGCTAAATAATATTATTTTCATTAAATATAAATTCTAATCTTAAATTTACTTTAATTAAATTTTTATATTCAAGTTCAGCTAGTAGATTATTTTCTATATAAAATAGTTAAAACATTCAGTCTATCTCTTAAAATATAATTTTACATAAATATATTTTTAATTTTTCTTTCACATATAATATATAGTATATTAAAATAGGGGCCCTCCTTATTATGGGCCTTAGGCAACCGTCTAGGTCACTTACTCTACCAAGCCACCCCTGACCATGAGATTCATTTGGCATAGCAGGTTCCTGATCTTTGCGATCCTAACCACTTCAATCCTTTAAAGTGAAACTTGATAGCTTTGATAGGATACTCTAATTGGAGGACCAGTTTTAGATTGGAAAAAAACTAAGAAATAGTTTAAATAGGTTTAAGAACTAGCATCCCACTATAATAGAAAATGCATCCAATCTTTTGAACTTTATCCGATCTTTTAGTGAACATCATGAAGAATCACCAGGTTATATATATAACATTTCATATAAGCAGAAGAAAAGCTTTAAGCCAAAAAAAATACTTTTCAGAGTTGTTCCTTGGATTTATCTCTACATGTTATGAGTCGTATAAGTGAATATTAATCAATCCTTAATGATCATCAATGTAAACTTGTAAGTATTTTGTTATGAATTTTAATTGCACAACCTTTGAAATAGTTGGCTAGCAAATTGAAATTGCTGCTTAAAGAAGGGATAACATATAAGCTTTCAAAGTTATGCTTGTCATTGTGATTGGGTGGGTTCAAAAAATAGGCTTGAAACCGATCGATTCCCCAGGGCATATAAAGATTTGGCGAGCATAATGTTAGTAATGTTTAATTGATGTTAATAACTTCCTATTCTGAGATGCAACATTTTTTCTTAAAATGAATTAGAACAGTAGTAATTTACTTGTATAAAAGAAGAAGACCGACTTACCATTTAATTAAATAATGAGAGTAGATTCATTCCTACAGACATTAAATGAAACAGGAACCAAAATGAAGCTGTGAAGGCGACTTCCATTCCATGTGGTAATTTCTAATATACATATGGAGGTAGATGCAATTGACATGTATTATTATTATTATTATTATTATTATTATTATTAGAGTTTTCAAATCTAATTTAAGCTTGATATTGAAAAGAACTGTTGTTCCTTCCACCTCTAATAGCTCTTGGAGATCAAATTAGCTAAAGTACCTCCCGAGTCAAAAATAGAAAACCAACTAAACTAGATGATATTGTTTAAAGCCCTTATTCATCAAATCGCATATAAGAAAAAGACCAATTCGATACACCCTCATTATGGTATCAATGACAACATATAACTAAAGAGAAATTTTGAAAAGAAAGAAAAGTGGCATCCTCAAATGCTAGAAGAATACGGACATCCGCCTTCAGCTACAAAAGCGACAAGTAAATTAAATTGGACTACAACAGAACATAGCCTATGGGAAGAGAGTTGCACAAGGATGTATTGAATTTCCTTGCTTTAGAGAGTGTCAGAAGGAAAAAAATGATTGCATCTAATACAAGGTAATTGGATTCAACCGATGGGATTGCATGAGCACTGAGTAAAATATAGGAAACTTACATGCTGCATCAACAAATCCCACAAGGAGTTTCTACAATCAATAACTTCAAAGTTCGATGTTTAATTACCTATATTTTTTTGCCTTTAATAAAACATTATTTGGCTCTTGGTAATGAAATCAGTACAAATCACCATGTCGCCTGAAATTATACTTTCCCAATTCATGTTGTATGGAGCCCAACCCGGTGCCATTAAATATCTATCTTTTTGATAAAAAAAAATATGAAAACCCATATAATTCGGCTATCAACTAAAATTGATATACCATATTTTCTTCCTGTTATGATCACATACTATAGCTAACAATATATGAAGGTAGTCTATAATAATTACATCTTGTTCAGTTACAAATTAATATTTTAGCACAAAATAATTCTATATAAAAAATGGCACTTGAAATTGCACATAGTTTAACTGAGTTGGAGCATATTAATTATAGTCAAGAAAATTTGAGGTCTTTATGAATTCTGTAAAATATGGCCTTCACTTAGTCACATTAATGATATATAATAATCATTTTCATTCTTTTGCAATTACTAGTCCATGAAACGATTCAAAGAACCATTTAACATAAGCAAATTTAAAGTTAACATCCCATGAGCTTTCAATATTTTCTTCAAGTGCTCTCATATTGCTCACCCACTTCGAGATTTTACTTATTTTGTCCACTTGTTGATGATTAGAATATCAATATCATACATTCATTTTTATATTTACAAATTACATACACAGTCTTATTGGGACGTCCTAATTTGGGATGTTAACAATTATTAATAACTAAACTTGTTTAACGTCCCGGATTGGGACATCCCAATAGGAGCATTTGTGTCTTTTAATTTAAGTTTTTGAATTTTTCAATACATATTAATTAATCACCAACATATCACACATTCATTTTTATATTTACAAATTACATACATACATGTCCTCATTTAGGATGTTAACAATTATTAATAACTTAAATAGCAATATATATAACCTATGAGACTACATTGTAATTTGTAAAATACCCAATTAATCATGTTCACAAGAACAAAGTAAACACCAATTTTAAATAAATGACAAGAATGTGAAAATAAATTCTGATACAAATTGGAATATAGTACCGTGTACTCTTTTTAGAGTAAAAAAAAAGTAACATAATGATTCAAATAAGTGTTTTTAAATTAAACCCCAAAAATTTTATAAATTTGTATCCTAATCAAATTGTATGCTCATGTTAAAATATATTCTTAAAGTTATTGAGATAATTTTGAAAAATATTATATTCATATATTATAAGCACCAATCAAATTTAATTTTTTTTATATTTTAGTAAAAAAAATATCGAATTAATTTATAGTGCTATAGTGCTATCATCCTCACATATTGTCAATGAATACTCAAACACCTCTTCGCACCAGTAGGCATAAATTTTTCCATCTACATATTCAGGCTTCCCAACTAAGGGTCGATATTCTTTGCTTTTGTTCTTTAATACGGGTAGCCATTTATCAGTTGTGATATTATAAAAGAAGAAATCATACTTGTCTTCATTGACTAGAGAAATCAAAATATGCTCACTA
>CANYLF013204478.1:0-16003 GCA_948193215.1 Bocquillonia castaneifolia
AAGGAGAAAATTAATAATGAGGGGGAGTGTTAAGAATCATTATTAATTAATTATATGATTTATTGTATTGTTGTTTTTTTTTACTCAAATCCCACATTGGAAAATTAGTGATTTGAGAATTTTTCTTAATTGTTTTTCTCCTACATTGGAAGATTGTAGGCATGAGAGGCTCCTCCAAAGCTATATAATGGAGGCTTCACCTTGTTAAGAAATCATCCCACAAACAAGTCTTCATGTATTTTACTTAGTTTATTCTTTTCTTTTTCTCTTAAAATAATATTTTTTTACGAGCTCAATACTCTACACTATCGACATTATATTTTATGGATATGGTTATTGAATGACATGGGCATGATATTGATCATATCAACACAGACATTCAACATGTTTTTTAGAACAAAAAAAATCCAATTAATATATTTTTTATTTAGAGTTCTGATCTCTCTATAAGATACGATTTAAGGTTGTATGGTTAATTGAATTTTTTTATAAGATGGTGACGTTCTATTTTCTCATTTGTAGTGCAGATGTTAATCTTACAAAATCAATTTGGCTAAGTGCATTATTTCACCACTGGACTTCATAGTTCATAGGATTGACCTATTAATTAATTAAACAACTACTTATAACTTCTAGTTTAATCTCTAATGCATCTTAATATTTATTTTTAACTCATTTCATCCCTCAATTTTTTTTTTAACATATTTCAACTCTAAATATATTATTTTTTTTTACGTGACTGCATTTCTTATAAGTATAACAAATTGCATTATATTTAAAAACATGTTTAATGCTAAACTAAATTGAAAATTATATCTTTAAATATTTTTGCCAGACTAGTAAAAGAATGAGTTTATAAAAAAAATGATATCTTTAATGGTCAAATAAGTTAAAATAAAAATTTAAATTCATTAAAGTTTAAAGAAGTTGAGATGTTTTATGCATCAATCGTGTGAAAATTGGAGTGAATTTATACATTTGGCCAATCAATCACGGAGAATAAAGAAGAAAATATAAATCAGATGAATAATCGCCTAGATCATTTCACCCTGGAAATCCACTGTTTTTTTTAACACTGTTGATACAGCTGGAGAGGAGAAGGTAATTTGGAGGATAGTGACTTGATCACTTTTAGTTCCTTGCTATATACTATCTTTCAATTATGCCTCTCTTATAATCAATAAACTGTTCTTAAATTGTAAATTTATTTCTGTAAGAAATTCCATAATGGACTGAATTGGGTAAGAAATTCTCTGAAAGTGGAATAATTTCCACTGACAATATATAATTTAAAATGCATCTCTTGTATAATTTTTATCATAAGATTTCATATATTTTTATTTTTTAAAATTGTTCCAATTTAGTTCTGTTAAAAATTGTCGACAGTTCTGTTACTGAAAAAGATCATATATATTCACATAGTGAAGGAAGCCCAAGAATCCGTTGTAGTCTAGTTGGTTAGGATATTCGGCTCTCACCCGAAAGACCCGGGTTCGATTCCCGGCAACGGAACTCATTTTTTCGTCGAATACAATGGAATGAAGAATTTTTTTTTCCCCTTAAGATTTCAATGAAATTAAGATTTAGGCGGGAAATACATATATAAGACAAAACTTTTGGCGGTCATATAAAAAGATTTTTTTTTTTGAAAACATATATAAGCAATAAGCATCAATACGTGAAGAAAAAAAAGTTAGGGTTCCAAAAATTTTAAAAATGGAAAACTTTAGGAGCAGAATAAAAGGCGTTACCAACCGATCAACAAGAGGAGGCATTGAAGAGAACGTTTTAGCTATCATCGAAACTGCTGATTCCAAACACACTCAAGACTCCATCGATGACAGTAAATTTTTCTTTTTTATTTTATCTATTTTCTTTTCTTTTTTTTACTGTAAATAAAATTTCCATTTCAATAGTAATTTACTTATTATATTTAAATTTATAGTTTTGTATATTTCTTTAAATGGAAACGCAGGAATTGCATTTCTACAAGCCGTTCGCGCTGCTAGTTTTGATAAAGATAACGGAGCTCCTCCATCCAAGTAATTGCTACTGACTCCTGCTTAAATTAATACTTATTTATTCAATCATGTGGTAATTAATTCTTTATTTACTTGACTTTGTGAAGCAAAATGTGTGCTGAAGTTTTTCATATACTTGAGATTGGGAAATCTCTTGAACTAATTATGGAAAGCTATTCTCTTCTAATTGAGCTTCATAAGGTTTGCTTTATCTTTATTTAATTTATTGTCATTCATTTCTTCATTCGATTTCCTTTATGCTTTTTGTTTATTGATTCTTATTTTTTTAGTTTTCTTTCATTTAATTAGCGTTTTCCGAGAGTTTATTTATCAAATACTGGTGCATCATCTGATATAGTGATTGTTGAAGAGGTATTGTTAATGAATCCTACATTCACTTTTTCCCTATGTTGTTTAGTTGCAATTTTTTTAATGCGTGATGTTGATTTCGAAGTAATTTTTGTTGCGAATTAGGGTTGGTCCCCTTTTGTTTTTAGTTTGGATATTGCTTTTAATGAGAGAGAAAGTGCTGGAAAAACCTCTGTTGCATCCTTTGATTCATCAGTAAGTTGGATTTGCTTTGGTGGTGTTGTTCATTCTTGATCATTGGTTATTATGTTTCAGGTTCTTAATATATATATGATGTTTTCTTTATCACTTTCAGGCTTTCAATATGTTAATACAGGATCTTGCTGAAATAGCCTTTGAAAACAACTTTGAAAAATTAAACATAAAGGTTAGGATCGATTTTTTGCCCTTTATGCTTTGTATGTAATTTGCAGAATACCTTCTGTTTTGATGCGGATCTGTGGGTAAAATCTTCCAGTTCAAATCTCTTGAAGTTTTTGCATTCATAACCTATATGTTTAGTGATTTGCAGTTTTCTATATGGCTCTTGTTTGTTTTTGTTTCAGTCACTGCAACGGATGTTGCTGTTTCAGTATCTTATTGAAGTTCTTGAAGGAGATTTTATACCACGTAACAAAATTTATGCAGGTATGAGTATGTTTTGGGTTATGCTGATAAATGTTTAGAAGATTTTAAGAGTTTATTGTTGTATTGCAGAAACCATGAATTGGATGATTGTAAGAGAGTCTTTGCTTGGTATGCTTCTGGTATGCTGCCCATCTTCTGAGCCATCAACTGTTTTGGACCTTTGCCTCTTCTACTTGATAGTGTAGTCACTAATTGTTTTATTTGATTAGAAGCTTTATAAATTGACCTTTCTTTCACTTTGGATTAAAATTTTTTTGTTTGCAGATTGATGCATCATATTTACATTAAATGAAATAAATGTGAAGTAGTTATTACATTGATTTTGCAGAGTTCAAGAAGAATAAATTACAAAGCTATGGTGAAGGATTTTTTGTCCATCTTGTGTGGACTATGTCAAGTTTTCAAATCTTGTGATAATTCTACAGCAAAACCATCACAAGATGGCGATGCTGCTGTAGTGCTGGCTTTACCTGAAGTATGCAAGAGTACCTATACAGCTTTACAGAAATTGCTGACAATGGTAAATAACAACTTCTTTCAGTTAAAAATATTCTGGAACTATCTTTACATAAAGAATTTTCATGATGATGATGACGACTTCAGATTATGGAGCTTGATATAACTAAGAAGAAAGCAGATGCTGAAGGTTTCACAACCCGGGCTGATGGTGTCAGGTGTTTACTTGTTTTCTTGTCATAATGATTTGCATACTTGTCATCTGAATCTGATGAGTTGTCAATAACTTTTTGTTGGGATTTGGCCTAGAACCCCTTTGGTGGAGATACTTTTGGATGAGCTAACTTATGATAGTGAGATGCTTTCTCAATTCCTTCAGGTATCCATCAGAATTCTCAATTCCTTTATTTTCACTCTGGCACACATACTCAGAATGTGAGCGCACACTGTGGTGCATGCATATACAGTGCATGGAAAAAGTTAAATAGTACAGCCACTAGTTTTATTCTGGTTTGCTGGCTTCAGTACCTACCCCCACTTTGATCATACACTTCATAAACGTCCTTTTTTTTATAAACTGTCAATAAATTTGGGTGTTTTTTAGGGTCATTGTTGTCTGTCAATCTTTTGGTCTTCTTTTTGGAAGCCATAAAATTATTTCCTTGAATGTTATTCAAGTTCTACCAGATTTACAAGCTTCTTTTTAGTAATGTTGACAGTCTTATACTCTTATTAATCTGTCACCTCAAAAGTATTTGCTTGTAACCTTTGCAAGATTTCATCACTTGGTTATTATGGGTCAAAGTTTCCTAGTAATAAGAAACAATTATCAATAGTCGGATGAAGTTTGCTGTATATGTTCTTTTACTAATTATGGGAATGGTTTGCAGATATTTGATGAGCCTAAATGGAAAATGGATATCATTTTGCTATTTTTCTCAAAATATACTGCTAAGGTATGTGAATCGTTGATCATTGTCATATGGTCTCCCTTGGTATTCATCTTAATTTCTTTTTGTGCAATTATGGCATTCAAAGTTACTGTGTTATTATGTAGCCCTCTGTTCGCACTCGGAGGTCAAATGATTCAGCAGAGGATGATGGGACATTCATGGGAGTTCTAAAGTGCTTTTCAAATGTCAGTAGCACAAAAAGTATAACTAAAAAGATCAGAAAAGATGTAGTTCAGCTTCTTCTGGCACATGCTTTTCAGGTGATTTTAGTTCCTATATATCAGTAAATACTAGATATGCATAAATCGGAATGATTCTAGTACTTGCGTTATTTTGAAAATTGAGATAATTCAGAAAGGGTCTTATTTCCTTGGTATACTTTAATGCCCTGAAATTTCAAGTTATGTCCTGAATGTGTTGCTTTTCCAAGTTTGTGCCTATGGGAGTGAGTGAGTCCGGATAAAAATCGTCTCTAGTGTCCAATTATCAAAATTTATCGTCTTTAGTGGCATTGTTATACTCAATCGAATAAAGAATTTGCCTCTTTTGGTTTTGTATCTCCTCCCGTCCCACAATGGTCTCCCAATAACAAGGAACGGAAAATACTTGAGAAACTATCTGGTTATAACTTATAAGAGAAAAAAGTTGTAGGTTTCTAAGAGGGTACCTGTAACTTCTTAATTATGGTAAAGGTTGTCAGTGATTTACTTGAAAACAAAGAGGTGAAGGAAATATATAAATTGTATTGGGAATGCACCAAGAGAATAATGGATCCGCTATGGGAGTGGGATCTATGAAGCCAATTTTTAGAATTTGCGAGTAGGAAGATTTTGATTGGAGAACTTCCAATCAAATGGTGAGAAAGTGCTTTTCAAAATACAGAGATTGCTCTTTCTCAAAAAAAAAATATAAAATATAAAGTGGAATTACTTTAGGTGGCTTTTTTTCCTTTGGTTGGAAATAGTTACATTTGGTGCTATTCTCCTTTCAGTTCGCTTATATCATTTAATTCTTCTTCAGGCTCATTTGTCATTGCTCTTGCCTCACAAAAATGCTGAATGCATTTTTGTTTCCTGGGAGAAAGAGGGAAGCAGTTCCCTTGTGGAAATATGCGAGAATGTAATCTCTGCATTTAGTAGTTTGAAGAGAACAGATGAGTAAGACTCCTCTTTTTTTTCCTTATCATTTGCATATGCAGTTTTTATTTGCATTTATACTCTGCACAATTCACTAGAGGTAGTAACACGAGTAAAAGAGGCTCGAAGCATAAGCCCTCAGATCACGGGTTCCAACTTCTTTGGGGTAACTGGTTGCAAGAGTTCATTTGACTTGGATGTCATGCTACTTACTTCTCCGAGTATCACATACTGTGATGACCTAAGCAAGCATTTTTCTTTGATGCAGATGGGAACCTTTAATCTTTTGACATCTGTTAATATGTCAGTTCATCTTACATATACCTTCATAGAACAGATTCTTGGTAACTACATTTGTTTAGTCAAAATTCAAAACCTAAAACACCAATGAATATATCAAACACTTGATCCTTTTGGATATAAAATATTGCAAATCAATGTAAGAATTTATTAGTCCATTTGTTAGATGAGTAGTAAACAGTGTATGTTTTAATAAAAAAGATGTTTCTGGCAAGGGGATGCTTGTTCCCATGCTGGGTACAAGAACAAAAATCCTGTCACTGCATTATTTGGGAAAGAAAATAATGAAACCTCAGATTAATTTGAAACTTCATGAATTAGGATTAGCAAATATTGATTGTGAGGGGCCAGCAGTGTCTGCTAAAAGTCTTCATGGAGAAGGGGGCTAGAGGAGTATAAATTATGAATATCTAAGTGAATGTTTGTTCTCAAAAATAAGGAAAAAAAACCCATGGACCAATTTATCCAAAATGGTAGAGCACTAATAAATGGCTATAAAACGATAGCTCCCATTCTTAATAGCTGTTTCTCTTCACATTATATATTTAAGGCGTATTTGTTTTTCCTCTTTCAATTCTAATCAAGCATTGATAGCTTGAAAATTTTAATTTTCTCGCTGGGTGCAGGAGCATGGAGATTTTGCCTATTGGAAAAGAAGCATTGGTAACTGCAGCAACTATCCTCTCAATGAGGTCAAAGAAGACATGATCAAGATCATGTTATTGCTCCGCACGTATATATCTCTATGGCTCTTGTAAAGTTCTCTGTAGATTATGTTGCATTACGTTCGACTCTTGCTGGGTGTAGATAACTAGGCCATTATCTGTTTTTGAGCAATTTAGCTGAAGCAATATTTTGAGGGCGTCTTCCTGGGGAGACCAGCAGTTGGGATTGGAGCTTGACTGAATGTGTTTATTGTGCAATTGAGCTGAAGCAAATATTTGAGGGTGTCCTCCTGGAGAGATTAGGATTTGGTATAGCTTGACAAAATCGACCTTTTGCATTACCTATATTTTTCACATTGATAATGGATGTTGAAGTGAAGAGATCAAGCTGCTTGAAGCACAAATTTGCTATTAGATCTGAATCATAAATAAAATTAATGATAGCAATATTGTTGCATTTCACATTTCTTTATCCGGTTATTTGTGTATGTTAGCAAGATGCCTCCTTTAGAGATGTATCACTATAATTCCAATAAAACATATGTAGCATTCAATGACTCCAGAGTGGGAGTTCATGCGGAAATAACTACATTGAACGTGAGGATGCAATGGTTATTGTTCAACTTATTGCCTTCAAACTATCATTCTACCAAAGCTGTGTAAATGGATCTTATTCACACTTGTTGCACAAGAATACACATGTAAAGTTGTGACAGTTTTTGACAGCACTGGCTCGTACTTTTAGAAGGATTAAAATGATGAAAATTGTAAATGAAAAAAAAAAATCAATGCAACAAATCCCAACTCAACCTACTGTTAAATTCAATGAAGCTTAACAGAGTAACTTTGTGACAGAGAAGGGGCATGATACACGTCTAATATAGCAGCACCCCCAAGCACCTCCCCCCCCCCCACTCCCCCTCTGAGTGGAGCCTCAAGCTATGAGTTACAAAGTATTAAGCTCAGAGACGACCTCTAATCATGCTTTTTCAGTTTGGCAGTACTTTATGCTCCCTCAGAATTGAAATTCTTTCCAGGTTGAGGCCGATTTAACTAATTAGAACTAAATTATAAATCTCACCTCTCCGAAATTTTGGATATGCGATTCTCACAAGTATAGATCAGATGTGCATGTAATTGAGCATATCAATTAATTTATGATTCTTGAGCCACGGCTTTTGAGTTCCTGAAACATTTCACCTCCTGTTAGTCATTGAAGTAGGTGAAAGTTTTAATCATGTAAATAACCCAATCACATCGAGTTCCTAAAATCATTTCAATTGCTGGTAGCTTGGAACTCACTTGGATGATTGGGAAGAGTCAAGTTGCATAGTCACTGGCCCATCATTAATCAGATTAACCTTTCACAACATTCAGCATACTGAAGTTAGGAAGTGGTTTAAAAAGTAAATATAAATCCTTTAGTGGCAATAGAAAGAAGGGGAAGGAGATTAGCAATTATTCCTTACCTTCATCATAGCTCCAAAAACGCCATCTGAACAACGGTTAGAAAAGGAGTCAAGAAGACAGTAAAAGAACTGCCAAAATTTCTTCTCCAGCATACTTAATTGAGGAAACAGAAATGCACGAAGTGATTTGCATATAAATTGCCTAATAAAATCATGTATGTCAAAAGATCAAAAGTTATTAAGGTAATGTCAAATCTAGGTCACAGTATCAGCCTAGATACAATTTGACCAGCATACAATGTCATAGCCAAGAAGATTTTCACATGCAAAAGATGCTATATTCTGCTCTGACATGATAATATGTCGATAAAAGAAAACATAAAATGCCCTCCAAACTCTTGCTCCCTTCCCTACTGATGCTTTAATTAAATATTAAAACTTGAAGCAATCTTCAATAAGTCAATTTTATTCAAGTTATAAAGCAGCCGTCAATGTTGAACTAGCATAGTATCGAGCAAGTTAAAATGTTATATATCTTTAAAAATTTTGATGGCAAGTTGCATCAATTCCTCTTGTTATCATATTAGCATTTGTTACCAACACAACCAATTTCCAATGAATTTAGCTCAAAGTTCAATTCAAGAGCCAGTAATCTAATAAAGTTGGTAAAGAAAGTTTATATTAATGAATGCTTTGATATGCTTAAATACAAATAATATCACCAAACAGAAATGCAAAAAAAAAAGAAGAAGAAAGAAAAGAAACATCACATTCCAGCTTGGTTAGTAGTAGCAAAATAAGATGAAACATACTACTTCAAGGACATTTCTGAATTCATTAAAGTCCTACTGCATGCACTTAGAAAAGGAGGAACCGATAGAAATATAGAATTCCATCCAATACAGCACAAACAAAACTTTCAAAAGAGGCAAATAATAAGTGAGGGTACCTTTTATTTTATCTGAGCTGTAGGATTGCCTAAACTTTTCAACTAAAGAATCATAAAATGGTTTTGCTTTCTCAGGCGGCATTGCAACGTGAAAATCTGGCTTATTGCCCTTAAGGATTCCATACAATGTAAACTGACTCACTGGCAAAAACATAGTTAAAAAAAATTATAAATACATAATATTCCAAACTTCACATTTTTTCAAGAATTATAATCATACAACTATAATAGTATACATGTAGAAGCTATCCATTTATTAAAAAAAATCACCTAGTAGAACTCCATAATTTCTCTGCATAACCTGCATAAATACACACGAAAATCACATTAAATAAAATAGAAAAAAAAATATTATGCTGCAAATTTACAATACAATAAACGCGTAAATTAAAATAATTACTAGTAATAGTAAAGGGAGAGAAAGGAAATTACATTCTGGTCCCATCCTCTACCACTACTTTCATTAGCAAACAATCTCATATTCAAAACCTTACGACATCTGCACATTTTCACAATTTTCCTTTTAATATTAACTAATTTAAAACATAACAGCTAATTTAATTAAATGCTTAACTAAAATAGTTGTTTTACATGTAATCAGCGTCCGAGTCTGTGTCCGACTCGTGGAGACCTACGAGAACGAGTAGACCCGGTCCTATCTCCGACACAGTGTTTCCGTCTACCTGTAAATAAAAAGCATTGCTGCTGTAGATCTCCGCTAGAATATATTAATAATGACAGTAATATATAGCGAGACAAATAGAGAGAATAAGAAAGTGACCTCGACGCTGGCGGAGGAAACTCGCTGCACGACGGCTCTCATCGCTCTGATTTTATGTTTTGGGGCGGCTCGTGTGTTAACGCAGCGTCGAGATGTTAAGGATGGAAGAGTAGAAGAAAGTGAGTGACAGTTCATTTTTTACTTCTATTTAGTTTTTATTCATTTTTTTAATTTAATCAAGTGGATTAAGTTGGACGACGACGAGTCGTTATTTTGTTGAGAGCGGCTACCTTATACAATATCGACTTTTTTTTTTTATTAATTGTATTTACGGCTTTTTCTTAAGAAAATAAGAATGTTGAAATATTGTTAATTCGGGGTGAAATTGAAACAAAAAAAAAATCACATAAGAAATACTAGGTTATATTCAGTTCTCACATTATCCTAAATCAAATTGATAAAAACACTTCAATTCAATTATTATTATTATGTCACATCATATATATTTATTACTATCATTTTTTAGATAGATAAAATCTTTTCAAAATACAAATAATTAAATGCTTGTGATGTGGTGTATTAAACCAATGTGAAGTATTAATCAATCAAGATATAATATTTTTATTGGCTTAATCCTCTTTAGTCTTCATATCTCAACTACAATAATTAATAATTAAATTCCATAGAAAACACCATATATAAGTAATTTCAATAAAAAAAAAGCAAAAAATAATCATAAAAGTTAGAATTAAATAATAACGGTACGATAATTCATGAAGCATGTATACTACAATCTTTCCTCATTTCTCCATGCCTTCTTCCTCTTTTAACACCAATTGAACCCAATTTATCCATGGCCTGTGCAAAGGCTTGATAAAATTTTTGCTTGTCCTTACTCAATTGCTGAACTAAGGGTTTAGTCCTTGGGTCAAAAAATAAGGCTTGGTCACTAGCCAACAAGCCCATTTTGGCTTCTATATTTCCATAATAGGCATGGTCAAACAAGAATGGAGTAGTAACATCGAATGGTGCCACTATATCTTGGTTTCCACCATATTGAGGGCATGACATTTTTAGTGCCTTTAACAGTCTCGGGTCAATGGCAGGATCCGGCTGCTTTGTGCCTTTAAAATTGTAGAGCCGGTTAACAAATTGTTTGCAATGAGCAAAGCCTATTGTGTGTGCACCTGAAAGTACTACTAAGTCTTCAAGTGTTAATCCTTTGGAGTTGAAGAGTTTTAGTAGTTGATCAATGGTTGAATTTGCAGTTGGGAGATTGAAGGGCACCCTCGATGCCATTGATATTCTCCCATCCCATCTTCCTTTCTTTACTTGATAATAAGGTCCTCCTCCCTGTGACATGCAATATAATAAGTGAAATTAATTAGACTTCTCACTATCAAATTCTCATGAAACTATGTACTTTAACTATTGTGGTATATATGTAAAATCAAATTGAACCGAGATTTTCTAAAATTTTAAAGTTAAAAATCCAATTGAACTTAAATTGATTAAATCTGGTTCAATTTATTTTGACTTGATTCAGTACTCCCCTTAGTCATGGATCTGTGAAGCTTATTTTGAAATCCGAAGAATATGATGATGCTATATATAGTGCCATGAAGACATTAAAATTTATGTAAATTTCATTGCAATTGTCATTTTGACCCTCTCGCATTGAGGGATGTAGATAAGAATCCTGAGGCATTTAGTATCTCTATGCCCATCACGTAGCTATGATTCTCATAGGCCTTGGCCGTATTATTTGAAGATAAAAAATTTGATTAAATATTGACTTTCTTGGTGATCCATGTTAAGCCTCATTAAAGACATATTACCAGCACACTGACCTAGTTGTTCAAATGACCTCTGCAAACAATTATAAAGGACAAATAAGGCACATGGAACAATGATTTTAATTTGTATTATTTTTCTAGTCATTTTAGAGCTGTGTGTTGAGTTGAGCAATACAATTTGGTCAAAAATCATGACAAAAAGAATCTTCCTATGGGCTCTCTACTTTGGTTGCATTATGAATAGCAAGATTATTCACACCAAATGGACATTGAGAAAGAAACTAAAATGTACTTTCTATTACACTGGACTATTATATACTAGCAAAATAATAATATACCTAGTATAAGATGATTAAATGAGCAATATAATTACGTTCCCACCCTCCAATTGCCCTTGCTTTACCATTTTGGCAACTTAATTGGTACACAGTCACCTTTTGTTTAGGGAGGGATGGTCTACAGTTACATTTAATTTCAATCTTCATTAGGCAGTTTTGCTACTTTGGTGTCACCATAAAAAGGATCCAAAAGAGGTAGGTCATTAAAATTCAAGGACACATGATAAGCAACCACTTGTATGATCATGATCTATTGAATCATATATATGCTTGTAATATATATAGGATCAGGATTCGTGTGTGAGTCTGCATATTATAGACATATGGTCCATTATACTATGGTACATAAAAGAGGATTGACACTTACAACACGAGAAAGCAAAATGAAATGTAATGAATAAAAGCTTGGTTAACTTTTTTTTTCCTTAAAAAAAATTACAATTATGACTAAGCATATAATTAATATGTAACGCTAAATCATGAGAATAAAAAAAAAAAAAGGGAAGTGTAATGTAATGTACCAGGTGGACATAATCTCTAGCAGAAATAGCAAGAATATCAGAACAAGAAACAACACCAGGGCACTTGCTTTCCACTAATGCCTTAGCCTTTGCAATGCTGTCAAATCCCTCTACCCTCAAATCCTTATTGTCTTCTGCATCCTTTTCCGCTAAGTCTTTGCTTCCTGGCTTTGTCGATATAAGAATAGATGCATCACATCCCTTCACCAATCATACATAACTCATAAATAAATAAATATACACTAAATTTGTCTGGTGCATTTCTGAAATGTGAGTGGTAAAAAAAGATTAAAAAAAAAATCTAAAATGTGCATGCACTTTAAAGTATATTATTGATAGTTAAGAATTTGAGATAATTAATTACTTCAACAAAGCAGTCATGAAAGAAAATTCGAATGGTGGCTGGGCTGGCAACTGGTGTTTCTTTAAATTGCTTGGAAGTGACTGAACCAACAAGTTGTTCGAGCTGAGGACAGGTTCTCGCATAGTAATTAACGGAAAGTTGGCGAGGAGGCAGACGCGTGGTGTTTGTTTTAGTAGCCAATGAGATTGATGAGGCGTTTATGCTTGGCAAGAAAATGAACAAATTACATGTGAATACAGATAATAATAATAATAATAGTAGTAGTGAACAAGAACATGAAGAAGAAGAGGAGGAGGAAGGCATGATTGGCCAATTGCTATTTTGGCTTCTATCTATGCAATGTGACTTATGTATGGTATGAACAAAGAAAGAGACAGTTATAGGGAATATAAAAGTTTTATAGTAGAAGACCCTGGAGTGGAAGTTTTTTGTTTGTGGGGCAGATTGCAATGTGTAAAGAGAGAGAGAGAGAGAGAGAATCAACACCCGTGAAGGTCCATGCCTATTCATTAAAAGCTGAAAGACACATGAAGATTAATTATATGCTAATTTATTAGTTAACATAGAGATTGAGCAAAAACTTTAATACTGCTTGCTAGTAGTACTAATTATCCATTAATTTAAAGTTTTTAAATTGTAGGTCTTATACTGTAAATGGGCCATTTCAAAAAGTGGGAACGTAGCTAATTTCATAAAGCCTTCAAAAGTTGGTTGAATAATCCATTCACGAGAACATGGAAACATTAATCATTCTTGATCTAATTCCAAATTATCAGTTTGTCATCTATTGTTGAGACAAAATTATTCACAATCACTTCTCAACATTTCTTTTTTCTCATTTTTTGGCTGATTAGCACTAATTCTTTTATTCAATAATTAAGCAATAACGATTTTTTAAATTTAAAATCTTTGGATCTTTTTTTTTTATCACCAAGATGTCCCAAATACGACAGATCACTCATGACCATCATCAATGGCTCTGTGACTTAATACAAGAAGTAGTTGTTTTAATACAAGTGTCAATTCCTTGAAGATAGCTAACAAATGCAAGTGAAAATGGAAAGCTGAGTAGTATATACAAGTGAGCGAGTCCCACTTCTCAACCAAAATGTAAGCTCTTATAAATGCATAGCATGTGCAAAGAGGAGGGACCTCACTATAGATCATCAATAACCCATTTGACTAGAGATAGATAAATTTCTAAACAAATAAAAAATTGAATGGCTATTTCACTCTCCTTTTTCCATTGTATCAAAAGGGCTTTTTTTGTGAGTGCAGTAAAAGCTGCCTGGGAACATCAAATGTATTTACTAGTATAGTATACTATTATTACTCTCATTCCAATGGGCAGCTTTTTCTTAAATGGTACCACCATCACCACTAGCAGGCCCATGTTTATGAAAAAGAGAAGTGAAAGTACCCACACGACACATGACACTATATTGCCAGAACAAATTTAATTGTAAGTGGGTATCCACATTGATTGAAGAATAAATAGAGTGAGCTTTTGCTTGTGACATATGCAGAATGGTTAGCAATAGCATGTCTGCTGGTTGCGGTGTTGTGAAGTTGGGACTGAATTTGCGCAGACCTGGCTACAGTTCACCATTATAAACTTTGGACTGCAGTAATATGTTGTGTACCTTTATCCGGGGAATTCTTACAATAACTTCAATGTACCATACATTAACAGGTAACAAGTACATTAGCAGGTAAGAAATTTTTTTGTCTTTTATGAAAAAACCTGTTACACTTTTTTTCAACAGATTTCAATGTAATAAATGCATTTGTGATTCATTTGGAAGAAAGAGACATATTTAGATGGTTGTCATATTTATGTTTATGTATTTATAGTAAGTGGACACCATATTTTAAATTTCGAGACATCTCATATTTCAATTGATGTATTTATATAAAGTAAATGGACACTATGTGTAAAAACATCAAAATTAATTTCTAAAGATAGCCGATGCTAAAAATAGTGGTGGTGGCTAAATGGAGTTGGCAGGTGCCAAAAAAAAATGGCGGTGGCTAAATGGAGTTGGCGGTTGCTAAAAAACGAGACGCTGGCTAAATGGAGTTGGCAGTTCAATTAGCCACTGCTATTTTGATTGCCATTCTTGTGTCCCATAGAGAATTCATTATTTATGTCTTGGATGTCCATGATTAAGTATTGTGTTGCCTGTGACAGCAATACACACATATGTGTCTTTAAATATAGTTTGAAAATGATATTAATTTTATTTTAAATTACTTCATCATCAACATATCATGAATATAAGAATATTTATATAAATTAACATTTTAAAAATTAATTATTAAAACTAATTAACATTAATCCTATAAACTTTAAATCATCACTATCAATAAATTTCAACATATATACAACTTTATTTCAAAATAAATTTATTCTATAAATAAACACTTATGTATAAGATTATAAAAATTATCATCATTATAGTTCATTACATTTTAAAAAATTTTCATGTAATATAGACACATATCATGAGGTGTGATTCAAGTGTTAAGACATTTAGATTTGCAGGCTTTACGTTCGAAGCTCGAGAGTTCGATCCTTAAGGCCGCATGCGGAGAATATGCTTTCAAATGGGACTCCAAACACCCGAGATTTAATTATCAAAAAAATAATATAGAAACATCATAGTAAAATTTTAAAGTATCCATCGTTATCATATTAAAGTATGCTCGAGCTCGAGCTCGATCCTAAATTGGGAACCACACTTAGGGGTGTATACGAGCTGAGTCAAGTCAGGTATTTAAGAACTCAAGCTCAAGCTCAATTCTAAATTCTCAAGTTCGAATAAGAAAATATATTTTTTAACTCCATAAATATTTAATTTTTTAAATTTTATAATATTATAGCGATAACTATATAAATAGTCATTGATATCAATGTAAATCATATAATTATTAATAATTAATTATAAATCATGTAATTTTTAATAGTGAATGTACAAATAATAATAAAATAATTAATTTTTAATCATAAATATACTAATACTTAGAAAATATACTAGTACTAATTATTAATATCAATATCATCTTTAATATTCTTGTATAAATTTTATTGGAATATGTTACACTAAGTATTTAATATGATTTAATGGTTAGGGTTTATGTGTCTACACTCGAGGTCATATGTTCAAATCACACATTCACTAAATATTTATTTTTGTTTTTGCCAATCTCGAATAATTCTTGAGCCAATCTCGAGTAGCTCACGAGCTGCTCAACTTGTTTACACCGTTGATGCTCCTAAAGGGTTTCGAATAGTAACCATAATCAATAATAGAAAAAACAAAACTTTTATGGCATAAATTTAGAAAGAAATATATAATTATATATTAAGTATAATGT
>CANYLF013204493.1:0-11635 GCA_948193215.1 Bocquillonia castaneifolia
AACTGTAGTAATAAGAATCACCTCAGAATCATTTATATAAATAAAGTTATAATTTTTTTAATACAGCTGCTCCTATACCCGTATCAACAGGGCAGTCCAAAATTTGACCTTAAACACCCAACCAAATGAATGAATTTTCTTCTAAAATTTTGTAGGGTTATAGAGCACATCCTAAAGTTTCCATAGACACTAAATTCACTCAATTTGAACTTGTCCAACTCAAGTTATGATTAAAGTACCAGTCTAAAAACAACAATATGTACTTTGAAGAAGTTTTTATAATCAACCTCAAAATAATATTATTTTCACAAATTAATACATGATTCATGTTTAATCAAGTCCTAATTACATGATTACAACTTACAATCATGTTTTCCTTAAATTCTACATGAACCCTAATTTAATTAAATACTGCAAAGGAAGTACTTACCTCAATCAAATTCTAAAACTTCAATTATTCTTCACTTAATTATTTTTTTATAATCCAAAGCCTTAAAAATAATGAAAATTTTGATGGAAGGAGTGTAAAGATGGCAGAAATGAAAGGAAAAGAAAGGAAGAAGAAGAAGGAACAATGAGGAGAATAAAAAGAAGAGAAGATAAGAAAAGAAAGACAATGAGATAGTTAGGCTAACTCCACTAACTCCTTCATCATCATCATCATCATCATCATCATTATTATTATTATTATTATTGTTATTGTTATTATTTTACCCCACTTATCTTCATAAATCGACAATAAAAATTTCTACCAACCAATTATCACTCAAACTTATTGATAGAATAAGCCCAAGAGCCCAACAAAGCCCAAAAACAAACCACACTAAATACTCTTACAGCTTTGCTAAGACACCTGGCAAGTCCCCAAGGCGACACGTCACACACAAGAACTCTATAAATGCCCAAAGATTCTACAGGTAAAGGATTCAAACTTTCAGCTCATTAATTACCACATTAAATATCCTCAACTAATTTGAGCGTCGGAGTCAGACCCGGGACACTTGTCCTATCCGACCATTTTTCTACTTGTGCAGGATCAACTCAGGAAAACCGACACAACCCTAGGCCCCTAGGCCGACACAAGTAGTTACCACTACAGCCACACACATACCAGACTAGACCACAACCCACATTAAGCCCAACATTGTCCCGTCGGCTCCATAATTTGGTTCCGTTGCCGGAAAGAGTATAGTATAACCGATGGAACACACAGAGGGTGCCTCAACCTCAATCGAAGAAAACCTGCCAGCAGGAAAGCCTAACCAAAATAACCAACAAAAGAATAATGCACAACATCCAGAAACCACCTCACTACCACCAATATGGCAACAACTGGCTAAACCAATGGTGGATCTGCAAGCGCAGATGCAGGAGGTGATGGCACAGATACAAACCCCCATCACATCGGCAGACCAGAATACCGACGAAGCGGAAACACCTCGAATAATTACACCTGAAACCGCCAAAGAAGGAGGAAAAGTTGATAGACATAAGAAATGAACGAGGCGGAGTCTTAGCAAGGACTTCAAAGAAAAAGCAGAGTCATCCAGGGCCCCTAGAGAAAGCGTGCCACAAGGAAGCCCTGAAAACGGCAGGACAAAGAGAAGACAAAGGAACACTGCCTCTGAAGAGGATAAGCTTCGACTAATGATGAATGAGATGATCAAAGACTTAAAGATGGAGGCCACTCAGGCACCCCAACCTTTTGAGGCTAAGATTTCACCATTGACTGCAGATATTCTCGCCACACCTTTGCTGAGAAACTTTAAAGTGCCTACTTTTGACTCTTTCTCCAACACAGGATGCCCGAAAACACACACTATGAAGTTTATGAACTACATGTAACTCTACAATGCTTCCGACAAACTCCTCTGTAAGGTTTTTCTTGACTACCTTTATTGGAACGGCTCAGAAATGGTACAGTAAATTACAGCCAGGATCAATCACCACCTAGAAAGACTTGTCAACGAAATTCATCCTTAGATTCTTCCCAAACATACCACTAAAAAGAAGTTTTGAGCAACTTTATCAATGCAAGCAGAAAGACAGTGAGCCATTAAGAGACTACCTAGAGAGATTCAACAATGAAGTCACCAAGATAGATGACCTGAACATTGACACGGTAGTCCAGGCCCTGAGAAGAGGCACCACCATAGGACGATTGGCAGACAAGATCTACTCAAAGCCACCAAAGACGTATCAAGATTTGATGCTAATGGCCCAAAAGTGTGTTAATGTTGATGATGGGAGACGTTACAGGAGGTTAGAAAAGGAAGAAACATATGTAAAGAAAAAGGAAAAGAAAGAAGACAAACCACCAAAGACACAAGTCCAATAAGCCTATACCACCAGACAAAGCTACCGTCCTTATAACACCTTCAGTAGACCCTACCGATACAACCATGAAAGAAGGGAGAGTTTCACCCCTCTGAACCAGTCCAGAACAAATGTCCTAATATGGATAAGAGATAGCCAAACTCCATACACTCATCCTAGACTGATGATCTAGCAGTCAAGGAACACGAGTCGCTTTTGTAAGTTCCACGAAGACTATGGGCATGATACAAAGGAGTGCTTTTGAGTTAAAAAGGGAAATTGAGAGACTAATAGAAACAGGAGCTCTGAGGAAGCTCACTACCCATGCTAAAGAAGCACCACTATTAAACCCACCAAAGGAGTCTCAGGCGATCGCTGACCCCAAAGGAAAGGTTGTATTAGGGAAGGTACATGTTATCACAGGTGGAGAATCATGTTCAGCAGCTATAAAGAAGAGGTCAATAGTAGAGGTTGTGAGTATAAATGCTACCAAGCACGCTAGAAAGACATCGAACCACCCTGTCCCGGTAATCACCTTTGGTCCTAATGATGGAGCACACATCCAGGCAGCCCATACTGATGCTTTGGCAGTGGAAGCTATCATAGATAATTATGCCATCAGATGTATACTGATAGACGAAGGAAGCTCCATCAACTTGATCATGTGGACAGCTTACAAGCAGATGGGGGGGGGGGATCTCAGTTAAGCATGAAACATTGCCCCATACCAGTCTCAGGACTGAGTGGCACCCCCATCCGTCCAATGGGACTAGTCGAACTTACAATGGAATTTGGAAGGGACCAGCCATATAGCAAGGAGATTAAAGCCCCCTTCAATGTAATGGATACGCCTTTGGCTTATAATGTGATTCTTGGGCAGCCATATCTATATGACTCAGGGGCAGTAACATCAATCCGATACTTGACAATGAAAATCCCAACAAGTGTAGGGGTGGTAGTGGTGAAAGGAGATCAAGAAGCAGCTAAGGCATGTTATTTAACAGCTATAACAGAGGCACTCCCAATTGAAGAAATACTGAAGATTGAGTCAGAAGAATAGATTGAACCTGTAGGGAAAATAAAAATAGCAAGATTGGCAGAAGGGAAAGAAGTCAAAGTCTCAGCAAAGTTAGACGAGTTAGAAGCACTCATTGTTAACAAGTTAAGATGGTACATAGAACTCCTTGCAAGTAAAGCTTCGAAGATCATGGGAGTTGACCCGGTAATAGCATCTCATGCCTTGAAGGTAGATCCTAATGTCAAGCTAGTACCACAAAAGAAAAGACCAATGTCAGCCGAAAAAGAGAAGGCGACCGCGGAAGAGGTAGATAAGATGGAAAAAGCAGGTTTTATTAGAGAAGTAGATACACTGAATGGTTGTCTAATGTTGTTATGGTAAAGAAGTCAAGTGGGAAATATAGAATGTGTGTCAACTTCATTGACCTCAATAAAGCATGCCCAAAGGACAACTATCCGTTGCCCAATATTGACAGACTTATTGATTCTACCGCCTGCCACGAGCTCATCAGCCTTATAGACATGGCCTCAGGGTATCACCAGATTCCCATGAAGAAAGAAGATGAGGAAAAGACAAGCTTCATCACTCACAAGGGCACCTACTGCTACAGAATGATGTCTTTTGGCCTGAAGAATGCAGGAGTGACCTACCAAAGACTTATGAACCTTATGTTCTAGGATCTCATTGGGGAGATAGTAGAGGTGTACGTGGATGATGTTATTGTGAAAAGTAAAAAAAGAGAAGACCACCCGTCAGATAGAGAAAAGGTGTTTCAAATCCTTGAAAGCTTTAATATGAAGATGAATCTAGATATGTGTACCTTCGACATCATGGCAGGAAAATTCTTGGGCTGCATGGTGTCGTGTAAGGGAATTGAGGTAAACCCCGAAAAGGTTCAGCAATTATCAACATGCAACCCCCCAAAATAATTAGAGACGTCCAGATCCTTAATGGAAGAATTACGGCATTGGGAAGATTCATTTCAAGCTCAGCCAGGAGGTGCTTACCCTTTTACCAAAGCCTCAAGAACATCAAATAATTCAAATGGGGAGATGACTGCCAGCAAGCACTTCAAGACCTCAAAAGATTCCTAACCTCACCACCATTGATCAGCCGACCCATCCTAGGCGATACCTTATTTTTATACCTGGCGGCATGCAAGGAAGTAATGGCATCGGTACTCATCAGAGAAGAAGGATCAGAGCAGATGCCCATTTACTATGTTAGCAAGACGCTAAGGGATGCAGAGCTCCGATACCCAATGGTGGAAAAATTGGCAGTCGCACTAGTCACCACGGCTGAGAGATTGAAGTACTATTTTTAAAGTTACCTAGTGGTAGTAAGAACTAATCTCCCACTGAGGAAAATAATGCAAAGGTCAGAGCTGTCAGGTAGACTGGTAAGATGGTCAATGTAGTTAGGTGACTATGGGATCAGATATGAGGCAAGAAAGGCAATGAAAGCTTGGTGGATTTCATTATAGAAAGTGTCGAAGGGACATAAGTTATGTCTTACAGAGCACAGTTCTGGAAAATTTTTATTGATGGAGCAAAGAATGAGCATGGAGCAGGAGTTGGCATAATCCTGAGAGGCCCAGATAAGGTCATCATCAAATATGGGGCACGAGTCTGCTTTGAAGCCATAAACAATGTAGCTGAATATGAAGCGTTGGTAGCAGGACTAGCTTTGGCAGTAGAGGTCAAGGAGGAAGATCTCAAGATATTCAGCGACTCCCAGTTGGTGGTAAACCAGATTATAGGAGAATTCCAAGTCAAGGATGAGATATTAAGTAAGTATCTTGTTAGAGCCAATGAATTGTTATTTACAGTCGAGAAGAATGGGGGGCAATGGACCATCCAGTAGATTGACAGAAGTGAGAACGAGGAGGTAGATCTGATTGCCAAATCTGCCTTAGTAGGAGGCCTATTATACCACAGCATGGAGATGAAGGAAGAACTTTAACAAAAGAGCATAGATAGCCCCCATGTTTTCTTTATCCAAGGGAAAGATGATTGGATGAGTCCCATTATAGACTACCTAGAGCATGGTGTGGTCCCAGAAGATCCCCAAGAGGCCAGCCGACTGATCAAACAGGAGAGCAATTTTGCCTATTACAAAGGAGTGTTGTACAGAATGTCAGTATCATACCCTTGGTGTCGATGTGCAACCAGGACTGAAGGAAAACATATCTTAGAAGAGATCCATGAGGGAATCTGTGGAGCCCATCAAGGATACAAGACGATCAAGAGAAAGGCAGAATTGCAGGGTTATTTCTGGCCAACTATGGAAGAAGACGCTAAAGAATTGGTAAAAAGATGTGACAAATGCCAAAAGCATGCTGACAAGATTCATATACCGGTAACCGAGAGGAGATCGATCAACAGTCCTTGGCCATTCTCAACTTGGGGCATGGACATACTCGGACCTTTTCCTAAAGGAGGAGGTCAGAAGAAATTCTTGTTAGTAGTAGTAGACCACTTTACCGAGTGGATTGAAGCAGAAGCAGTGGAAACCATAACAGCTGCCAAAGCAGAGGATTTCTTTTTCAAGGAAGTCATAACAAGGTTCGGCCTCCCATATACACTCATCACGGACAACGAAAAACAGTTTGACTGTTAAAGATTCCATGATTTATGCGAGAGAATGGAGATAAAGCAAAAGTTTGGATCTATGTCTTATCCCTAGACTAATGGGATGACGGAAGTCACTAACTGCAATCTCCTCTGTTGTTTGAAGAAAAGACAGATGAAGCGAAAGGAAACTGGGCAGAAGAACTTTATCTGGTACTCTCAGCCGAGAGAACCACACCAAAATAGGCCACAGGAGAAACACCATTTAGCCTAGCTTATGGAATGGAAGCAATAGTGCCGGTCGAGTTGGGAGTCCCATCTTACAAAGTAGCCAACTATGACCCCAACTCTAATGATGAGAAAATCATGATTTGTAAAGAGATGTTAGCAGAAAGGAGACAACAAGCTGCTGCAACAGCTGAGGCATATAGAAGATAGGCTGCTAGATATCACAACAAAAAGGTTAGGCCAAGAGAATTTAAAGAAGAAGAGCTAGTACTGAAAAATCCTGAAATTGGCAGAAGTAACGTTGGTGTCGAAAAACTCCAATGCAATTGGGAGGGGCCAAAAGCAGTGGGAAATGGTGCTTACTGGCTGGCAAACATGGACGTCACCCCACTACCAAGGGCTTGGAATGTTCAGCATTTTAAAAAATATTACCAGTATAATGTCTCTCTCTCCAAAGCGCTGAATCAATAAAATTACACTCTTCAACAAATGTCTCTTCACTGTTTAAGAATCTCTGAAATGGATAATAACTTTGCCCCTAAGAGGCCTAAAACCTCTCTAACGGGAACCTTACCTGTCTTAAGGCAAGTGAGTCTGAAATGGACAATAACTTAGCCCCTAAGAGGCCCAAAACCTCTCTAACGAGAACCTTACCCATTTCAAGGTAAGTGAGTCTGAAATGGACAATAACTTATCCCCTAAGAGGCCCAAAACTTCTCTAACGGGAACCTTACCTGTCTCAAGGTAAGTGAGTCTGAAACGGACAATAACTTAGCCCTTAAGAGGCCCAAAACCTCTCTAATGGGAACCTTATCCGTCTGAAGGCAAGCAAGCCTAAAATAGACCACCAACGCTTAAAGGATTTTTTCCCGATACAAAGTTAGTCGACACAAAATAGAAACATAACAACGCATAAGTCAGAACATAGTCATGGCCCGCCACAAAAATAGAAGGCAAAATAAAATAGCCGCTCTTGATAATATAAAAGAAATATTGAAAATAATGAAGAAATCACAATAATATAAAAGAAATACTGAAGAAATTGTAATATATAAATAGTATTTCTCTATTAAAATTACAATATGAGTTAGCCAAGAAAATAAACAGCTAACTAGAGAATAGACAAGTAAAGGCAAATCCCCACAGTTACAAAAGGACAAAGTCACCAAAATCCAAGATAGTCACCAAAATCCAAGGCAGTTGTTAATACCCAAGACAGCTATCAACATCCAAAAGTGCTGCCGGCATCGAAAGTCGTTAAAATCCAAGACAAAGCAGCTAAGATCCAAGATAAAGAAGTTGAGCCAAAAAAGAGAACACTGTTGACAATGTCAAGACAAAATAGGTTGATGCAACAACTGATCACACTAATGCACCTAAAACGCCATAAATGCGGAGAGTATTATAGCCAAGGCAATTCGAGATGGCGCTATTGACGTGACAATTAATCACGACAAGAGTAGGCTATTCGAGATGGCACTATTGACACGACAATTGATCACACAAAAAATATTGTAGCCAAGGGCATCAGGATTAAGGAGCTTCCTTTGTATGGGCAGAAGAAGTGGACGGAAGGGAACGCTTACGCCAAGAAGGAAGCTGAGCAGGAAGTTTACCAGACGCCAAAGCCTTTTTCTTGGCAGCTTCAAGAATGATAGTTATCCGATCTACGAGTTGAGCAAATTGCATGCCCAAGAAGTCGGCAGCGTTATCGTGTTGGCCTGGATGCCTTTGCAAATAACGGCTTTTGACCTCCATCATAGCTTGAGTCAAACTCAGAACCATAGTTTTTTCAAGCTCCCATTTCTTATTTCTTTGCTCCTGGATACAAGCTATGGCATCTCGAGTAGTCTCTGAATAGTATTTCCTCTCGGAAGTAAGGGAACTCTTAGAATGATCCAGCTTCTACCCAAGATCCTGCACTTAAATTGCCAAGCCCTTTTTCTCAGCCTCTAGGGATTCCAGCTTGTCTCGGGCTTCTATAGATCCTTTTTTAGGCACTTTATTTGATCATCGTGGCTTCTTAAAGACTACTGAGTCTCTTCCTCCCGTAACAACATGTCATCATATGCCCTCTGGAAGTGGATATGAGATACATTCATCTAATTATGAAAAGCACCCATTGTTTTGGCATAGTCTTGAGGCCTTTTCATCGAATCCAGAAGCCCGTTATCTGCAAAGCAAACGATAATTAAATAAAACATAGAAATGAATGATAAAAAAATAATTGAAAGCAAATACTCACCTGGAAGTTTCCTGAAGTAGTCATGAATGTGAAGCCCGACAGACTTTAATTGACCAATGGGGAAACTCACCCGCTCAGCAACAAAAGGATTAAACCCACTGTTTGAAAGCTTGATAGCTCCAGACGGCTGCTGATCCTCCTTACTAGGAGATTGCACACTTTTCTCCTGATCTTTTCCTCCCTTTTTCCTCTTCTTCATAGGCTGATCTCCTGCCTGGTCTCCTCGCTTTCTCTTGCCGGTATCCACAGGGGCTTATGAGGTCACAGCATCATCACACGGATAATCATAATTGTCAGCCGTCTCCTCCTGCCAGACTGACTTGGTGGCATTAACTTCGCTCATCAAATCCTTTAAGAAGCTGAAATCCATGGCTGTTACCGCTATAAAAAAAAGACAGAGACAATGGTAACAGGCAAAGTTAGCACAAATAAAGAAGAACTAGAAAACCTCACTCACAGTAACCCAAGATACCGACCTTGATCGATTAAGTTGGAGGCCAAGCCGTTAAAGCGACCCTCCTTACGACTCCTCAGGTAGGACCTGACAAAGTACTTGGCATTCAGCCTAGTACCGGCAGTGGTGGCAATCTTCTTTAAAAGCTTCTGTGTAAATTTTTTGTAAGAAGACGATTTGTCGGGCACGGGTGAAAGCTTAGTGAAAGATGATGAATCCATAAAGTTCCAACTTGAAGGTAAACTCCCCAAAGATGAATGTTTTACTTGAAAAAACTTTAGACCCAGAGTTTTTATGGATTCCGGGAGCTTCCCAATGAAGGCCCGGCAAGTTCTGGCCGTTAAGAGAACAAACGGGGAGATCACCAACCTTTTAGTCATGACAAAAAATTATCGAAGACGGTGAAGAGTCAACGTGAAACCGACTCTATGAAGAACTTCGGAGAGGACACATATCTGGCGAATAGAATTGGGATGCAACTGACCGATAGGAAATTTGTACGTAGTGCATAGATCAACAAAAATCTGGTCTAAGGGGAAACGATGACCGCCTTCCAATTGCTCCACAACTACAACTGCCGACCCAGGCTCATAAGTATCCAAATATGAGCAACGGTCACTTAAGGTGAGCAATTCAAAGCCGGCAAAAAAGCAGCATCCATGGATTTTTAGCTCAGCCCCGTTGATACAACTCCTATATCGGGTGAAAGATTCTATCGGAGGACTGGCATCGGCAACCAGATCCTCATCCATAAGAGAAACTATCCCAAAGTTAGTGTCAGGCTCTCGAGACGCTATAGATGTATCCCTGGTATCTTGTGATGGCAAGGCTTCACCCATCCTGGTAGCCAAACCACCTCCTTCTGTGGCCGTGACATTTGTAGCAGAAGCAACAGATCTAACAAGAGTTAAATCTTGAAGGTTGCCGGCTCTTTCATCTGGCGAAGACTCAGAGGGACCACCACCATGGCCGCCACTACCTGAAGACCTAGAATAACCCCTAGATTCACTCCCAGCCATGAAGACTTACCAAATAAAGAGAAATGTGGGAAGGAGCAATAACAAGTAATGATCTTTAATTGAGGTGGAAGAAACCACTTTGAAAGTAAAAATCACAAAATTAAATAAAAATTACCAACACAATGCCACTATATATACTACTCCCTTGCCCCAAAAAACCCATACCAATGCTTCAGCTTCCAAAGGAGAGAGAGGACATTATGGTAAAACCACACACCGCATTTAATGCTGAAATGGGAGAACGTGCTGAAAGGAAAAACTTTACAACTACCCTTAAGCTAGAATTGTGCCACATTAAGGAAGCAAGTGGAAGGGCACGAACATCCCAGGGGTCAGGAATGCAAAAAGGAGGGAAAACCAAAGCACTCAAAAGCACAAAAATTAATGAGTTTTATTAATGAATACATTGAAGACATACATAATGACATGAAAATTATTTTCCTTGATTTCGCCTCAAGATCCTCTCACCACACTCCTGGATTACAGATAGCTTATCTACCTCCGAGAAAAAACAAAAATCACCATTTGGAAACTTAGCTCGACAAAGATCCTCCAGCCGCTTACCGTACAGAGACAGGCTTTCAACTATCCGCTGTCCATTATCTTGAGCAAGTATAGCCTTGTAGTCCTCAGTCTCCTGAAGGACACGTGCAAGCTCAATTTGAAGCGGTGATGCCTGGGGCCCCTCAACGGTAGGTTGAGGCGGGCAAACACCCGCATCAAATATCACTGCCACCTTCAGACTATCAACAATAGGGGCAAGCTGGTAATTTGAGTCGTTCACTTCTTTCTAGGTAGCAGCTAACTATTTTTTCAGCTCCTCATTCTTAGCCTGGATCTTCTCAAGGCTAGGCAAAGCAGTATTAGCCACTTGGAGCTGGGCTTGGAGTTCCGAGAGCTGCCTCCCCAGCTCAATTTTCTCCCCATCCAACACGAGGGATTTATGATAGGCTCGTCAGTGATAACTGTCCAACATCAAAACACCCTCCATCTCCTCCAGTTTATGATTAATTATGCCCCGACATAAAGTGTCCGGTGTATAGTCCTCCTGCCAATGACTGGGACCACGACACTACGATATAAAGTGCATCATTTCATCGCCAACACGAGGGTCCTAATAATTGCGGCCTAGGGGAAGTCGAGTAAAGTCATCTTCATCCTCCCCTGTCACTTCAGGCAGCAATCTTTTCCCAAAATTGCTAGCCACTACCGTTCATTTCCTTTTAAGATCTGTTTGGGCTGACGGCACGTGGCTGGCGAGGGCTGTCCTAGCAGTAGCTGTTGTAGTGAAAACAACAGAAGGACCAAGGGAGCTAGCCTTAGTAACTCTTCCAACAACAAGCCCAGGAGTAGTGGAAGGAGGCAGATCCATGTTTTTAGATGGGTTAGTAGGAATAGTAGGAGACGGATTCATCTTTTTAGAAGCACCAGAACCAGAAACACCTACAATCTCCACAACCTTTACTCTTTCTTTCGGTGTGTTAGACTAAGGCTTGTTTTTCTCCTTCAATGGGGAAGGCCGAGGTAACTCTTTCCGGCTAGATGCAGACAACCACTCATCAAGCCAATCCAATGAGGTATCAACATGATGAACATTGCCTGACGAAGAACCACTGCTGGAGCTAAGGATCCTTTAAAGGATTGAAATTGGGGATACTGCATCAAACCCTTTGCCACACCCAGATCAAAAGGATCAGATATTTTATTACCGTCACGAAGGAGGCGTGTCACGCCCAAACTCATTATATCCACAAGAATATTATAACACATAATTAGCTTGTAATT
>CANYLF013206944.1:0-13708 GCA_948193215.1 Bocquillonia castaneifolia
TATGGCCCGTAAACAGCCTAAGGATACAATGGATCTCCACCCTGCCAAACAATTTGAGGATGAACTGGATATGTTCGCCACTAGGTATGGAGGGAGGGTTACTCAGTGAGGTTACCCATGGAGGATAGCTTTGCCAACCAAACCCTAGGCCCCAGGGAACAAATAGTTTATAAGGAAACGTTCAGGACGTTTCTCCAAGAACGAAGCCTGGCTTGAAGTTCCTCTGAGATTGTCTGATCACCGGAGTTAGCCTAACCTGCACAAAAAGAGAGACTTGGGGTGGTCCCCGGGGTCTGACTCCGACGCTCAAGTTAGAGATATTCTCTTGAGAGCTATGAATGTAGTAGAATGAGAGAAAGGTACCTGATACTCTGGATGGCAGGGGTTTATATAGTGGTAGGAACAATCCCCTTGAGCCCAGGAATCATTGTCCTAATAGGCTTTGAAGTCCCCCTTTGCTGTAGTGAGTCAGAGTCCCCCTAGGATTAGGAACCCCCCCTTGTGATGAGAGTCCCCCTTAACTTAGGATTCAAGGTATTAGGACATATAATGGGCTAACGTGAGCCTAACATGAAGTGGGTCTCTTGGATCTTTTGAGCTTAAAGGAGTGATTAGTATCAGACATATATACGTGTGTGTCTCTCAAAGTGTGATGAGATTGGCAGCACTCCATGAAAGTATGAATAGTTCTCATGTTCGAGAGATCCATTGCTAAAAAAAATGGAAAATAAATCTTCTCTTGAAATGTAAAAAGAATAAAAGCAAAGGAAATATTATGTACAAAGTTTACGGACCAGTACCAAATTAAGAATTTTGATGCCTAAAAAGTTAACGGAAGCTTCGAAAGAACGAGCAGGAGCCGATCCATTGCTTTGGCTCCTGTATATAACTAGATCTAGATAAATCTACTAGATCTCACCAGTGAATCTTTAAAACAAAAAATAAGTGCAGTGATCTTAATTACCAAAAAATAAATTTAGTGAGTGATCCGTTTATTAAACTATAAAATTGATAAAAACACTGATACTAACTACTCACTATTACATTTTTTTTTTGTACATCTTTTATTGATATATAGAAAAGAGGCATAAGCCTAAAAAACTAATGCCCACTGGCAATACCATTATCATCATTTAAACAACTAATTAACGAGTATTAATTAGTTTAGGCCAGCCAGAGGCGTTAATTAGAAGATGATGGACAATATGGACACCTAATTGGAAACTCTTTTTGCATAGTATGCGAGATAATCTGTTTGCAAAATTTGATTACTTGTTAACGTGCTTTAGCTGGACATGTGCCACTTTTTGTCCATGAAATTTCTGAGTTGAATACCATTCAAAACATCATTAGGACAATTAGACAACAACCATACTATTTGAAGAAATTTTCTTGATTATTTCTCGTCTATTTAGATAGGGAATATTTTTTTAATTTTTAAATGTCAAAATGTAAATAACTAAAAAATAATTTATATTTATTCAACAGTGGAATGTAATAATAAAGATGTAAGTAAGTATTACTCAGAAAAATTCGTGTCACGATGTACTCCCATTAATATTCCAAAACAAAATAAAGACCATGCAGTAGTGATGAGTGATGACCATTTTCAATATTAGTGAAGAGTGATGACCATTTTCAATATTGTCTACAATTAAACCCGTCAACCCAACATCCACAATGATTCTTCGAATTAAAAAATCACCAGCTTTAATTAATTTGGACAAACCACAGTAAAACTTAAAAATTAAATATACTCCATCCATATGGATCCGATCATTTGAGATTGCGTTTCTGGAAATTATGTTTAATTTTTGTCATAGCTAATTAATTGGATTTGATCAAACTTTCAACATCACAATTTTCGAGATAATTCAGCTCATTTATTGTATTCTATGTACATATAACTGCTCATTCTGGAAGTTAATTATGTTTATTATTTTATTTTTCATTTTAAAAGTATGCTTTGTTATTTACTTTGTCTATTAAATAATGTGTGTGTTGGGGTACATTTCATTATGGTGACTTTATTTTTTTTACTATTTTGTCTAAGAGTATTTTCAATTATTTAATATGGTACTTATCAAAAAAATTATTTAATATGGTGATTATTCACCAAAAAAAAGTTTACAAATATATATATATATATATATATATATATATATATATATATATATATATATATCAAGTAAAGGCATAATGATCAAATAAATCCAAACGACAATTATAACCAAACTTTTCAATTTTATAATTATAACCAAATTTAAAGTTTTGTTGTAATTTCAATCAAATCTTTACTAACAGTCAATTGAATCCAAACCTTTTCATCTAAATTACAAATTTAACCGAAATTTTAAATGCTAACAATTGTAGCAAAATTTTATTTATGTCTATTTAGACAATGGTAATATAGGAATTATATAAACTTAAAATAAAATTCAAAATCACACAACAAATTTTAAATTTTGTTTAAAATTACATTTTGATCAAAATGTTTAGATTTATTTGGTCATTTATAAAGGTTTGCTTAAAATTGCAACAAATATTTAAACTCTGGTTGTACTCCCTCCGTTTCAATATATCTATCGTTTAAGGTTGTGGTACATGAATTAATGAAGCTATTAATTAGTCTAAATTTTAGGGAAAATAGAATTAAAATGACTAAGTTACCCTTGTAATTTTATTTGTATATGTCATTTAAAGTAGTAACAAATAATAAAGTGCAGGGATAAAAGTGAAAAAAAGTATTTAATGTTGTCTTGGTATTAGAAAGCAATAAATATTATGAAACAAATGAAATTTTCTAAAGCGACATATATTTTGAAATGGAGGGAGTAATAATTGTAAAAATTAAAAAATTTGGTTAAATTTGTAATTTCATTAAAAAAATTTAGATTTACTTAGTTATTAGTACTAAAGTAAATGCCGGTTAATAAAATAAGTGTTGGCTTATTTGGGCACTTAATCCCAGTTTAGATGATTGATTAAAGTCCTAAGTCAATTAATTTAACTAATTGTTCAAGTAAGATGTTTTTCAGGATTTTTCCAAGCTTAAGCACATGTAACGACCATTGCATATAAGTGTAACGACCGTTGCATATGCAACAGGCCTTTATGAAATAGCAACGGGTCGTTGCTTACACAAACAAATAGCCAAAAGAAGCAGTGAGTTACACGAGCCAGACACACCTGCAACTAGCCAAGTAACAAGACGTTGTGGCTAGTGCAACAAGCAGTTGCAAAATATAACAGGTTGTGCATCTTCATATTAGCAAGCCCTGATCACAATGAGTCGTGCCTTTATGCAACGGGTCGTTATGCTTAAAATGCAACAACCGTTGCACCTACAGTAACAGCTCGTTGCACGCTATCTGACAGTCATTTATTACATTTTTAAAAGAGTGAAAAGTGGGTGAACGGGCAAAAATGAATTAAATGCATTCTCAACGGTCAGATATGCTAAAGGAGATATAAAAGCTCAACTACAACTCTCTTAGAAGGTGGATCAACAAGTTTACAAGCCTTGAATCTTCTAATCCATCTTTATGAGTTGTAAAACCTAAATATTCTTTCAATCATTTACTTAACTTGTTTGTAGAGCCTTGTGAGCTCTTTGATTTCCTTGTAAAGCTAACTCTTGGTAAGTGAGGTTTAGGAATCATTTGTGAAAGGTTTAAGTGTTGTCCTATTGATTAAAACACTTGGGTCAAGGGTTTCTAGAGAGAGAAACACTTGGGTAGGTTAGTGGGTAAAGCCTTGTGAAAAACCACAACTTGTAAGGTTTAGAGTTAGCTATAAACTCTTGTAAATCATTAAATTGATAGTGGAATACCCAATTGGTGATTAGGGAGTGGATGTAGGACTTATTGTGTCTGAACCACTATAAATTCTTTATCTTGTGGTTGCTTGTTTTTTTAAGCTTTAATTTTAATTACCCACTAATTCACCCCCCCTCTTAGTGCATTAAGATTTCAATTGGTATCAAAGCTTGAAGTTTTTCAACCTTAAGTGCTCAAGCTAGATCATATGGCACAAGAGGCAAGCATTGGTAGTCTTAAACCTTTCTTTGATGGAACCGATTATCCACTATGGAAGCACAAAATGAAATTCTACTTAGATAGTAAGACAATCAATCTATGGGATGTGATTCTTAATGGTTGGTCACCTCCCATGAAGAAGGAAGGGGACAAGGAGATCCTAGTTACAAGGAAAGATTGGACAAAAGAGTAAAAGGAGGCAAATGCAAATAATAGAAAAGCCATCACCATTCTTCTAAGTTCCTTATTAAGAGAAGAATTTTGTAGAGTACAATGATGTGATAGTGCTAAAGATCTGTGAGAGACTCTATAAAATTATCATGAAGGCATCTCACAGGCGAGACAACAAAAATGTCAAATGCTTATCTATGAGTATGAGACATTTAAGTGCAAGCCAAATAAGAAAGTGACGGAGATGACGAATAAGATCATGGGCATCATCACCAACCTCAAGAAGCTTGGAAAGATCTATTCCAAGACTGACATCAATTATAAGATTCTTAGAGCTCTTCCAAAGAAACTTTGGGAATCAAAGGTCACATCCATTAAAGAAGCCAATGATCTCTCAACATTGGCTCATGATGAACTCATAGGCAAGCTTCTAACCTATGAGATGGAAAACAAAGAAAATGAGAAGGAAGATAAGAAGAAAATAATGCCTTCAATGTGCAACAAGAGGAAAGGCCTTCTCATTCCAAAGATAGAAGTCATCACAATCATCATCGACAACAACAACAACAAGAGACTAGTGAGAGTGAAAGTCAACAAGATAATAGTGAAGAGGAAAGGTTGACTAAAGATTATGGTCTCTTAATCAAGCAAATGGACCACCTTATGAAGAAAGGTGGAAGGGCCAATTTCTAAATATTTTTAAAGAAGAAGAACAAGCTTAGATGCTATGAATGTGGAAAGAGTGGCCATGTAAAGAGTGATTGTTACAAGCTTAAGAAGGAGGGATACTCTTCAAGAAAGCCAAAGGAGCTAAAAGAGAAGAAGGACAAGCATAAGGGATTCAATGCTCAATGGGATGGTGTACAAACTGATTCCGATACGAGCAAGAATAGTGATGGAAATGCTCTTTGCTTCATGGCCTTTGAAGACTCTTCACTTGAGGTAATGTATCAATCTTCTCATTGTAGTAATCTTGATATTGATGATGATGATGAATGTGAGAAGCTTAAAATGATTGAGACTTTAAATGATAAGTGCACATTGTTTTTATCTAAAATGAAAGGTTACAAAGAAAAGTGCACTAATCATGAAAAAGAATTGGAGGATCATGATTGTAAACTCTCTTAAGTCTTCCAAAGATGAACTTAAGAAGAGCTTACAAGACAACTTGATTGCTCAATCTTCAATTGGACTCTTGAAAAGGAGAATGAAAAATTGAAGAAAGAGCTAGAGAGTGTGAACAACATCATCTCCAAATTTCACAAAGGAAATGGAGATTTGGACAAACTTTTAATGTCACAAAGATCCACTTCCATAAAGTATGGACTTGATTATGAAGGAGAATGAACTTCATTAACCAAACCCATTGCATTTGTGAAATCCTCCAATGTACAAACCTCATCTTTGGATGCCCCTATGGATGAACCTAAAGCTTCAAATGTATCAACCAAAGGGAAGCTCACTCACAATCATCAAAATGAGTCAAAGAAGCTTGAGAAGGGTAAAGTAAAGGCAAAGATAACTCCTAAGCCTAAAGTGAACTATAAGGATCCTAAGCCTAGAGGAAATCCTAAAGGACCAAGGGCTAAGATTGCATCAAAGCCCAAGGCTAACTATCATGGCTCATTTAAAGGCAAGCCAAAGGTTCATTACAATAGATTTGCTAAAGCTCAATGCTTCTATTGTATGGAACATGGACATATTAACATTCATTGCCATGTGAGGAAGGCCCAATTGAAGTTGATTCTAATGGACCAACTCAAAACTAATCCCCAAGGACCCAAATATCTTTGGGTACCTAAGTCTTTGATGGATCAATGTTGTTAGGTATGTTTGAAGTCCACAAGGCCAAACAACAAGTGGTATATGGATAGTGGATGTTCAAGACATATGACGGGTGATCCCAACATCTTCCCAAGTCTATAAAAGAAAGAGGGAGGAGAGGTAATCTTTGGAGACAATGCAAAAGGCAAAGTTTTTGGCATCGGCAAGGGGGTAATCATAACACTACTTGCATTGATGATGTGTTGCTTGTGAGTGGTTTGAAATATAACCTTTTGAGTGTAAGTCAATTATGTGACAAGGGCTATAAAGTCTCTTTTAACCCTAAATCTTGTGTTGTATCCAAAGTGATGGATGATAGCATAGTTTTTAAGGGAGAAAGAGTTAATAATATCTATATAATTGACTTAGAGAGCCTACCAACCAAGATGTCAAATGTTTGGTTTCGGTCAACAATGACTCTTGGCTATGGCATAGGAGACTAGGATATGTTTTCATGGATCTCTTAGGAGAATTATACGAGGATGATCTAGTCATTGGTCTTCCTAAGATCAAATTCCCTAAGGATAAAGTTTGTGGACCTTGTCAAATGGGAAAGCAAACTAAATCCTCCTTCACACTCAAAAATACCATAAGCACTAGTATAGACCTCTAGAACTATTGCATCTAGACTTGTTTGGTCCTTCTAAAAATGCTAGTATTGGAGGCATGTTTTATGCATTCGTTATTGTGGATGATTACACTCTAGATTCACTTGGGTATGGTTCTTAGCTCATAAGGATGATGCTTTTAAAGCTTTTAAGAATCTTACAAAACGTGTTCAAAATGACAAAGCTTTTTGCATATCTACCATTAGAAGTGATCATTGTAGAGAGTTTGAAAATGAAAACTTTAAAGAGTTTTGTAATTATTTTAGTATTTCCCATCAATTTCTTCTCCTAGAACTCCTTAACAAAATGGGATAGTTGAAAGGAAAAATAGAACTTTAGTAGAAATGGCTCGAACAATGCTCAAGGAGTATGACTTGCCTTCATACTTTTGGACCGAGGCCGTTAATATCGCTTGTTTTATTTCAAATAGAGTTTTCAAAAGTCCTTTGACAAATAAAACTTCTTATGAGCTTTGGAAAGGAAGAAAACCCAAAATTTCTTACTTTAGAGTATTTGGATGCAAATGCTTCATATTAAACACCAAGGATAACCTTGAAAAATTTGATTCAAAAACCTACGAGGGTGTTTTTCTTGGATATGCCATCAATAGCAAATCTTATAGGATCTTTAACAAAAGATCTCTAGTTGTAAAAGATTCTATGCATGTGGTGTTTGATGAATCTAGTGCACTTGATCTCGGAAGGGTAGTTGTTAATGATCTTGTAGATAACATGGATGATCTCCTCCTTGAACCAACTCAAGAAACAAATGGAGAAGGAGAGAGTCAAGGCAAAGAAGCTACCTCCACCAACTCCAATATTGAGGGGGAGATTGGTCAACCAAGTGAAGAAAGTTCACAATAACTTCCTCAACATTTGCAAGCACCACCAAGCAATGTTCATAACCTTCAAAGGGATTGGCAATTTGCCAAGGGTCATCTACAAGATCTCATCATTGGTGAGACTTCAAAAGGGGTAAGTACTAGAAACCAACTCAAAATCCCAAACAATCTCGCATTCCTATCTCAAATTGAGCCAATGGCTATTTATGAGGCTATCAATGATGAAAGTTGGGTCCTTGCTATGCAAGAAGAACTCAACCAATTTGAGAGGAATAGGGTATGGAACTTAGTTCCAAGACCTAAGCATCATTCTATCATTGGCACTAAGTGGGTGTTTAGAAATAAACTCGATGAACAAGGTGCCATTACTAGGAATAAAGCTAGGCTTGTGGCTAAAGGCTATAACCAAGAGGAGGGCATAGATTATAAAGAAACTTTTGCCCCCGTAGTTAGATTAGAAGCCATCCGCATGTTGCTTGCATTTACATCTTACATGGATTTCAAACTTTTTCAAAAGGATGTTAAAAGTGCATTTTTAAATGGCTTCATAGAGGAGGAGATTTATGTTGAACAACCTATGGGTTTTGAGGATCATGCCTTTCCAAATCATGTTTTTAAACTAACTAAGATGCTCTATGGTTTAAAACAAGCTCCAAGGGCTTGGTATGAGAGACTTAGTTTATTTTTGATTAAAAATGATTTTTAAAAAGGCAAGGTGGATAAAACTCTTTTCATCAAGAGAAAAGAGGATGATATCCTAATTGTACAAATTTACGTTAATGATATTATCGTTGGTTATACTAATGTTTGCTTGTATGAAGAGTTTTCAAAATGTATGACCAAGGAGTTTGAAATGAGCATGATGCGGGAGCTCAAGTTTTTCCTTGGATTGCAAATTCACCAAGTAAAGGATGGAATTTTCATCAATCAAGTCAAGTACACCAATGAGCTTCTCAAGAAGGTTGGGATGGAGAGTAGCTCAATAAGTAAAACTCCTATGGCTACAACAACCAAACTTTAGAAGGATGAAAGCTACAAACGCGTTGAGGAAAAGCGATATTGAGGTATGATCAGATCTCTTTTATATTTGATTACATGTAGACCCGATATCATGTTCTCTGTATGTGTTTATGCACGTTTTCAATCATCACCTAGGGAGTCACATCTTCATGTGCTTAAAAGAATTTTAAAGTATTTAAAAGGTACAATGAATTTGGGTCTTTGGTACTCCAAAAGTGCATTCTTTGTTCTTTTAGCCTATTCTGATTCGGACTTTGCCAGAAGCCTATTGGATAGGAAAAGTGGCTCTAGTACTTGTCAATTTCTTGGGCACAGTTTGATATCTTGGAGCAAAAACAAGTTTCCGTTGCATTATCAATTGCTAAAGCCGAGTATGTGGCAGCCGGTTGTTGTTGTTCTCAAGTTCTTTTGATCAAACAACAACTTAGAGATTATAGTTTTAGGGCAAGTCCAATAGTTTTCTTTATTTCACTCCTCAAATTATTATAAACAATACAATATATTGTCTCAAAATTTGTGCATATTCAACTTTTTACCCACTATCCAAATAAACAACTCATTTATTCATTCATCCAATTTTCCTCAAAAAGAAAGATCCAGCACAATTTTCAAGACACAATTTCAAAAAAAACTACTATTCTACTCTCACAAATTTAAGAGCCTTTACTATGAGGCTCTTGGACTTGCCCTTAAATTTAAACGTGTTGCTATCAAGTGTGATAACACTAGTGCCATGAATCTCTCCAAACATTCTAGAAGCAAGCATATAGATATTAGACATCATTTCTTACGTGACCATGTGCAAAATGGTGATGTTGTATTAGAATTCATCGATATAAATAACCAACTTGCGGATATCTTCACCAAACCCCTTAATGGAGGATCGTATGAATTTCATTAAGTGGGAACTTGGTATGATTGATGGTGCATCCTTGTCTTCTACATGACACTCATCACATTTTGTGTTATTTGTTTGTGTTTTGATGCTTTTATTTGTGTACATGTTGATTCTCATGTTGCTTGGATATGACTGAGATAATTGTTAGAGTATTGCTTTGAGTTTATTATATTCTTAAGTCCCTATCTTTCATATATGAATTCTTGCACATTATATGAACATTCATGCCCTATTTTGCTCAAATCTCTTCAAGTTTTCAAACCTTCTTATGACTTTGAGTATACTCTACATATTTTTGAATCTTCATAAATGCTTACCAAATGCTTTTTCTACCTCTTTTTATATCAAACATGCATTTTCTGAATTTTCCATGTGCAACGACCTGTTGTTGGTAAAGTAACGATCCGTTGCTAATTCCTAACAGCCTGTTACGTATGTCAAAATTTGTTATTTTTTGGGCAGTACGTTACACGGGTTGAGGCCATGTGTAACGAGCTAGTGTAATGACCATTACACATTGCAATGGCTTGTTACATATGTGCAACGGCCCGTTACACTAGCATGTATAAATGTTCTTCCCTACTTTGCCCGTTACTCTTCGTTTCCCCTCCACTTTCTCTCTCTTCATGATTTTCACATTTTCCCTCATAAATCTCATTTTTCAACCATTTTCTACAAACTAATAGTGCTTTTTGATCGAAAATAGCCTTCTAAAACCAATTTTGAAGTTATTTCTCACTTTAATCCACTGGTTTCTGAAGATTGAAGCAAAATTGAAGTTAGGGTTCTAAAAACCTAACTTTTGTGATTTTCACTTTTTTCATTTCTTTTATCCATTCTCTACATTCCTTTGCACATATTGAACTATATTGGGTGTATTGATCATGCCAAGAAGAAGAACAGGTAGACCCACTGAGTTGGTGGGTGATGAAGACACTCCATCACCTCCCAAACAGTAGAGAAGTCAGGGGCACAGGTATGCTACACGTCAGAGGGATCCTCCTACACCAGCTAGGACCTCTTCCACTTTAGTTAGGCCTCAAGGCACCTTGGTGAGACCTCAGGGACAGCCTACAAGCACTAGCATTGGTCTGGGTACTTCTTCCTCTTTTGGTATTAATGCAGGGCATATTCTGAGACCTCCTTCTCCTCATTTGGGCCCTGAGTTTAGGCCTCCTACAATTCATCCACACTTTCAAGCTCAAGGACAACCTTCAAACATACCTCCACCTTTCATTTTGTCTCCTGCTGAGGAAGCTACCCAAGTACGTATGACTAAGCTTATAAGACGTCATTTTAAGGCTTTTAGATACATGGACAGGCCTGCTCTATAGACATTAGGTCTAGAGTCTGAGATGGATGATGCACTACTGTTAGGGCTTAAGACTCTTGCAGTTAAGGCTAGACCTGTGCACCCAACTTTAGCTTGAGAATTTCTGAGTACTCTGGAACTCAATACTGGTAATTCAAAAAAGGGTTTTCCTGTGAAAGCCTTGCATTTTTGCATGTTTAGGAGACACTATACTTTGACTCCTATTGAATTTGATAGGCACTTGGGCTTTAAATTAGATGGTGAGGGATCTATTCAGCCAGGTTGGTCTATGCACCTTAAGACACCTTTCTAGAATGCACATAGGACTGGAGTTCTTGAAAAAGGTAACACTGGAGCTATTCAGCTTACGAGCCCTCTTCATTGGTATTTGTAGAGGTTTCTGTCATTCTCTATCTTCATTAGGGTTCTGAGCAATGAGAAGATTAATAATGAGGAAGTTTATACTCTTCGGTGCCTTATAGAAGGTAAGCCTACGCAACTTAGTAGATGGTTCATAGTTAGGATGATGGATATTGCTCAACATGCTAAGGGTGGTATTACTTGTGGAGGGTACATTACCTTACTAGCTGAGAGGATGGGTTTACTTGGTCCTGGTCAAGTTTTGTCTGATCAGATTGCACCTACCGACATCAGACTGAACATGAATTTCATCAGGAATAGTCAAGTGTTTCATCTAGTGGATGGGAGATGGGTTTATAGTATTCTACCAGACGGACGTAGATTTATTCCTGGTCAAACACCTCTGCCTTCTTCTGCTACACAGCCAGAGGCTCCTCCTACAGGTGCTCCTACCACTGATCAAAGTAGGGATGATGATGATGATGACATAGGCATTGAGATTGAGGAGTCTCTAGATAAGATGCATGCTCAGGATGCTGTTGCTACTGCTGCTACCTCATAGAGGGTTACTCCCATGTCTCCTTTCCCATAGACTTATGGGAGAAGGACTAGACCTCGTTCTGAGTTTGTTGCCCCCGATCTTGGTCTCCATCTCCATCAGATGTTTGATAGAGTCTTTGAGTATATATGTATGATGGGTGATAGAGTCATTCGAGAGGCACAGGGAGTAGGCTTCAGCGTCGATCAGCTTGAGGGGAGAGTCACTCGAGTTAAGGATAGACTCACCTATATGTAGAGGCTGCATGGTATTTCTGATGAGGATATTTAGCCACCACCACCCTAAGCACCTCCAGTTGATCCTTTTACTGACATTCCTCGGAGTTCAGAGACTGTTATCACTGAGGAGACGACTAGGATTGGGTTTGGTTCTGATGATGCTCAGACTATGCGCGCCACCATTGATGATCCGCTTCCCGAGACCTAGACCATTTATTCTTTTCCATTTTTCATCTTCTGACTTTGCATATTTTTTGAGCTTTTTATGCATTGTCTTTTCTTTTTTGGGCACTTATTGAATGACTCTTGATGTGCTAGATACATTTAGTTCATGACCACTTCTTCCTTTTTTATGTTGTCAAAGGGGGAGAAGTGTGTCAATTTTGATGTGATGGTTTGCTTATGATGGTCTGTTTAATTATGATGGATGGGTGTTTGTTCTTTTTATAAATATTTGTTTTCTCATCCATTGAGTTTTTATTAGCCTTACGGTTGGTTGGGCATATATATATATATACATATATATCTTTTACTTGAAAAATCCATGTGCTTTATCTTAGAAGGAGTTTTTGAGCATTTTACCTCAAACTCACACCCAAATTGATTTAGAACTTATCAACATCAAAAAGGGGGAGATTGTTGGCTTATTTGGGCACTTAATCCCTATTTTGATGATTGATTAAAGTCCTAAGTCAATAATTTAACTAATGGTTCAAGTAAGATGTTTTTCAGGATTTTTCCAAGCTCAAGCACATGCAACGACCTTTGCATATGCAATGGGTCTTTATGAAATAGCAACGGGTCATTGCTTATGACAAACAAATAGCCAAAAGAAGTAGTGAGTTACACGAGCCAGGCACACCTGCAACAAGCCAAGTAACGAGCTGTTGTGGCTAGTGCAACGGATAATTGCAGAATATAGCGGGCTGTACATCTTTATATTAGCAAGCCCTAAATGATCACAACGAGCCTTGCCTTTATGCAACGGGTTGTTATGCTTAAAATGCAACAACTGTTGCACCTATAGTAATTGCTCATTGCACACTATCTGAGAGGCATTTATTACGTTTTTAAAAGAGTGAAAAGTGGGTGAACGGGCAAAAATTCATTAAATGCACTCCCAACGGTCAAATATGCTAAAGGAGATATAAAATCTCAACTACAACTCTCTTAGAAGGTGGATCAACAAGTTTACAAGCCTTGAATCTTCTAATCCATCTTTGTGAGTTGTAAAACATAAATATTCTTTCAATCATTTATTTAACTTGTTTGTAGAGCCTTGTGAGCTCTTTGATTTCCTTGTAAAGATAACTCTTGGTGAGTGAGGTTTAGGAATTATTTGTGAAAGGTTTAAGTGTTGTCATATTGATTAAAAAACTTGGGTTAAGGGTTTCTAAAGAGAGAAACACTTGGGTAGGTTAGTAGGTGAAGCCTTGTGAAAAACCACAACTTGTAAGGTTTAGAGTTAGCCATAAACTCTTGTAAATCATTAAATTGATAGTGGAATACCCAGTTGGTGATTGGAGAGTGAATGTAGGACTTATTGTGTCCGAACCACTATAAATTCTTTGTCTTGTGATTGCTTGTTTTGTTAAGCTTTAATTTTAATTACCCACTAATTCACCCCTCTTAATGCATTGGGATTTCAATAAGTATAAAGAAAAAGAGCAATAAATTGCTTCATTTGCTAAAATTTTATTTTGGTCAATGGATGATAATCATGGATAATTAATGATCCTAATTACAATCCCAAAGGCATATACAAGCATAATCATGGGTGACTACGTTGCCAATGCATGTTCCTGTGCGGTGCTTCTGAATACATTTTTTACGACAATCTTCAAGTTTGCATCCCTTTGG
>CANYLF013207081.1:0-13136 GCA_948193215.1 Bocquillonia castaneifolia
ATGGTTAGATCTGTTTCGTGAAGATGTAGAATTAAAAGGTAACCGTTTTTGTTTTTTTACCTAAAAATGTAGGTAGCATGATTAATTAAAATACCGTTTCTAGGTATAGATGCTAATATTTTACTGCAGTGGTATTTTACCAATAAAATAGATGTTTTTATGTGTTTCTGCAAATTTCCCAATTAAATAACCTTAAATCTCTTTCTAACTAGATCTCTACTTGAATTATTTAAACTCAGTGTGAATGGACTCGAATTTAATAAATTAATAAATATATATAAATTAACTGATTATATTTATTCGATCCTTTATTTTAATAGTGTGTATTAGAATAAAACATAGGAGTAAATTTCAAATGACCCCTTTTTTTTTTATCGAAACATGTTACTTGTATGTGCCTATTATTTCACATGTTACTTGTATGTGCCTATTATTTCACGTACTCATCATAATCTAATGACATCAATTTTTCATTTTAGTTTGAGTAATTTTTATAAATTTTAACTTCAATCATTTTACAATATCCTATTTTTTGTGCAATTTTTTCAAAAACTACATTCAATATGTTTTACAACTATTAAAACTTTTCAAACACTAAAACAGAAGCTCGTAATTGCATTAATAATAAAAATTTAAATAGTTGTAAACGAAATTTCAGTATAAATTTCTTTCATCAAATTCCTAATTTGTTTATCAAATTCGTCTACTTTTATTTTGTATTCATCTAATTTTTTTATTATTATTTTCAAAATTTATAGATAAGTTTTATGTACCTAAATAATGATACAGATTTAATATTAATAACAAAAATACTGGCATAACATCGAATAAGTGGTTTCATTAGATGTTTTGTTTGCCAGAAATGTATCCCTGCCTCCGTTTCCCACTCTATCAGAGGAATCAATAGTGGTTCTGCCATATTAAAAAAATCAGCAGCCTTCCATTTATTTGTTTCTATGCAATTCAATCTAGAAAAATAATATAGTTGCTACTTGCTCATAGATCAAAATCAGAACCCAAAGCTGCTCCTTAATTTTACTTGGACATTCTATTTGGATTCTCATTGCTGCCATCCCTACTGAATATCCCCCATCTTGCTTGTCCACCGCCATTGACTCCCGGTCTTTGGGTGCGGTCAACTTTTGCTCCAACTCCTCCGTCTGAATCTCTGCCAGAATTATAACGGTTACCTGTGCTGTTTTTAATTTCTCCAGTCACACCTATTTTATCAGGAGCATTTACTTTTGGAGAGCTAAATATTCCAAAACTAGATGCTGAACTGGTACCACTGGGATCATTAGGTTTTTGCTTCAGCATTCCAGGAGGAAGCTTCATGTTTCTGAAAGAAGGATCCGCCCGATCTGGTTTACTTTCTCCAACTGAGGGAGCCACATTTATCCCCGACTGTGGGTGTCCATTTTGAGGTGAGAACTGACATTCAAACGAGAATGAGCCTGTCTTATCTGGGCCCCTGCTATCTCTTGATGTACTCTGCCGGAACTGCTGCCTTGGTTCACTTTTATATCTATTTTCATTCCCAAGAGAAGGCTGTGGATTATATCTCGTTTCATTCCCAAGGGAAGGCCGTGGCTTATATCTGTTTTCAATCCCAGGTGAAGGTTGAGGTGATGAATCCTTTACTGGCTTAGGCTGCAATAAGTTCAGAATACCGAAGTTCTTCCCAGATGAATCTGCTTTTCGTGGACCATTCAAGCGCTCTCTGTGATTTGTACTAGGAACTTTATCATCAGTTCCAAGATCAAAAACTTTCTCAAAATCATCGGTTGACTGAACAGACCAAGCAGTTGTATCATCCTCCGGTTCATCCGTTAGGTCATTTTCATCTTCATCAGAAAGGATCTCATCTTCAGTTTCCACGCCAGATTCTGCAGCATCCTTTTCAACCTTCAATGAGCTTCCAATGGAATTGGAACTGTTGGCTGATGGTTGTGAAGTGCTGACCTTCCCAACATCTTTCGACTTCTTAGCACCACCTTTCTTTGATTGCCCAAACTTGGCATGCCTAACTAAAACATATGCTTGTTTTTTCTCCACCCTCGGTCCACTCTCTATAATAAATTCATCACCAAGCTGTAACAAAGTTGTTGTAGTGAGAAAGTTGAATCCGTATCTAATAATAGCTGAAAGCATTCAGGAAGGGGAAACATGAGAAAATTGAAAGAAAACTAGTACTACCATAGCAGTGAGACGAGACAGCAAAGCTCTCAATTCCTCCTTCTCCTCTTCTTCTTCTTGTCTTCTCCTCTCAGCTATTTCCTCTTCAGTTAGATCTTCATCACCATAACCCTTTTTCAGTGAGGCTCTACCTCCCCTTTTTGATGAACCTAAGGCCATGCACTGATCCTCAGCCATAAAAGAGAGAATTATTATGAGCAACATGTCCAAGATTTTGTGCAACAATGTAAATTTATCTGTTACCAGTTACCACAGCATCAAATGACTCTTTTACGCAGACCTTTTGAAATGCTAGAAGAACAAATAAGAATATGCTTTTTATATTTACCCTTTGTAAAAGAAATTACCGCTAAACCACTAAAAACACCCAAAAAAAAAAAAAAATGATACATGATTCAAATTTCAACTTTTCAGGTAACATGACTACCTTCATGTGCCCAAAAAAAAAGATTAATCTATTAGATCATAAAGTTTAATACATCCAACTAAAAAGAAATAAGAGAACAAAGTTCTTTTTTTATATCAATAAGACTATCATAGAAAGATTAGTTTTCTCCTGATATAATGCCATCATGCAACACTGAATAATGAGAATAAATATTTATAAGAGATCAGCAAGCAATAAATAGACGATGTTCTTAGAGAAGAGGAAATACCTTCACCCGATAACCACGCTCAATCAGCCTAATGACTGAATCGGCTTTTATCTTTAAGTCCTTTTGTTCCTGAAAGTAGCAATAGAAAGTCTAATTTAAAATCAAACTATAGTTTTTCCTTTTCAAGCAGAAGGACATATACAACATTTCTTTTGCACAAGTTCTCTGTATTGTCTACCCTATTGTTCAGGTAACAAGAGTACAAGACAAACATTAAAATATGAGAAAAAATTTACTATAGTTCAATTTAGTTGCAGGACGTAGTCTGAAGGCAGGTCAATTTTATGGTTGACATACGGCGTCACAGTTTTGCCCAGTTGTGCTACAGCCTTAGAGCTGTTGAATTTCTGTTTTTATCTAAGCATATCAAGATATCCTCCAAAGATTATGAAAATCATGCAAAATGGCAGTGAGAGACGTTTAAAACAAGCACAATCAGTCAATCACACAGTAGGGTGTCAAGTAAATGTTAAGAGAACGCTTTCTTGCATATTTTGAGACTAATGCAATAAATGAGTTTTATGTCTATAGCAATGGCACTTCACAATCAGCAAGTAAATTTTCTAGGTAACGGCTTGCTTGGTGCAGTTCAGAAACCACCAAAGCCTTTGTTGGAAGCCACCGCTTTCTTCCTCAGATTCTGTCATTCAATATAATGAAGCTAGCAAACAAAGGGAAGAAAGGAAAGATGATAGCTGATTCAACTTCTCTTTTTCCACTTGACATTACAGAGTTGGTTAAACAATATGATGGTATCCTGTCACCCCTCAATAGCATGATAAAGTTCCATCAATCATCTGTCCTAAAATAAATTCGTGAGCTACATCACAAAAAACAATATTCAAGTTTGATGATGGCCATATTGCTTTCTAATGATGCTCAGCATTACAAAATAGATGGATTAAGTTTGATTGCGTATCATTTCTGCTGAGAGCTAAAAAGAATGTGAGAGCAAGAAGCTTAACCAAGGAACTTACAGTTTTTGCATAAAACCGAACTTCTTTGCAATCGCCTTTTTTCAATGTCACGTCCAACTGCATAAAACATAAAATTGATTGAAAAAATTTATCATGTACCATGAAATAATATGCAAAACTTAGAGAGTGAGAAGGTAATAATCCAGACAGAATTCTGATCCTTGCACATCATGATTAGGTAAGAATATGCCTTGTCATGTGAGCATCAATTTAAGTTCCATTCATTAGAAGTTTCTTTTTGAGGAAATAATTAGAAGTTAGATATTCCCTGATAATTATTAAAGATTAAATGATAACAGTAAGCATTGTAAATTCTCCAAAAGAGACAACCAGCAAGATAAAATCTTGCATCCCATAGATTTTATAATAGGGACAGCAAATTCTATACTGATTTGGGATAGATTTCTGAGGCAAAATTGTTGATTGCAAGGTCTTGAAATGATTTAACTAAGCCATAGCACCCAAAAAAATAGCATACAGTGATAAACTGCCATACTATGATAATTAACAAGAGACAACAAAGTCCAGGAGAGAGAGGAAAAAAAAAAGCCTTCCTATATAGCAATCATTTTAAGAACCAATGAATGGTGTGTCGAACATCTAAAACATTTGGAAGACAAACATTCCGAAAAAAATGTTTCATTCCTCTCCTGAGAATGCCTCAACAGTTAGTATCCTAATTGGTGAGCCTCGACTCAATATTCCATAGCAATAGGTCAGGAAAACAAGATTAAAAAGAAAAATTGTGCATAAAGGGAAACGGAAATTACAACCATTAGCCCAAGCCTAGCAATTCTTCTTATGGATGATGAACAATTGAACTCAAAATAAAGCTTGCAGAAAATGAGCAGGAAAAAAAAACTTTTATACAGCCCCTATTATCTTTTGAAACAGAAAAGGAAGCATAATTAAATCTCAAAAAAAAAAAGGAACTACAAGAAAATTAGGAAAGCATAAAAAAACACATCTCACATTTTTTTTCAGAGAAAACAAACTTTAGAGAAGCCATGCTCGAATGGCATATTGATAACACCATCTCCTAAATACATCAGTGCCTAAAATAGTATCCCCCTTTAGTCCATAGATAACTTCATATTCTGTTTCCACTAGAAACATATGCGCAAATATGAAAGAGAAAGCTATGACTACCAAAAGTAAAGGATAACTACCAGAAGCCATGCTCAAACGGCATATCAATATCACTATCACATAACTGCATCAGCACCTAGAATAGTAGTCCCCTTCAGTCCACAGATAACTTCATCATGTGTTCTTTAATAGAAACATATGCACAACGACTAAACAGAAAGCTAATAAACTACCAAAAATCAAAGTTAACAATCAGAAATCAAACACTTCGGAAAATCTCGTAACAACATTGTTTTCTCCATCAAAAAGAAACTCACCAACTCAGGAAATGATGTTGGACTGAGGACTTTTATCCACTTTATACTAACAAAACAATCAGAACATTAGTTTGCCAATGCACAGTACCTTGCTTTTTGCACGATCCTTTTCCATCACTTGTCGTTTGTACTTCACTTTGTGAAAGTCCATAATTTTACAAACAGGGGGATCGACATTTCTACTAACCTGACAAAAGAGTTTTTTTTTTTTTAAAAAAACAAAGAAAGAACATAATCAAGATTAACCCAGCTACAAAGTTTAGTCACTAAAGTAGTCTGAAAGTAAGAGTTTTGGCATCTTAGAGATCATGAAACAACAAACATAATGAAATAAAAAGCAAAGCGTGGAGGGGAAAAATGCTTAGGGTCTAAGAAGGCAGCTATCAATGCCAACTAAGATACATCTTACAGAATCAATAAAAAAATATCTGAAGTATAAGCATGTTATGTGTCCCCAGGAAATTGAACAGAAATACAATTTTGTAGAAATTAAGCAAACAAGTAAACTTGTGTTTGTCTACTAACCCCTCAACAGCTTATGAAAGCTGCTAATTAAGTTGTTCCTATAGGTCTGTAGACATACACTGGAATATTTAATGGTTCTTTCCGAAGGCAGAAATTTGTTGAAATCATTTCATAACGAGACATTAAAAGACCATGGTCAATGGAGGAACCACAAAAATTTTATTAATTTTCACTGAAAATGCTTGGTTAAGAAAAAGAGCCATTACCCCTTTAAAGATCATTCTTCCTCAAGAAATATAAAGATATGGATATAGATAGATAAAGCATTAAACAAATATTCAAAAATTAGGAAGACAGTATTGGTCCAATTAATAAACATTTTCAGCACAAATGATTCCACAACTAGAATAAAACTCCAACTAGCCAATGTTCTGCAAACAGAAATAATCGTTTGTACATTATCATTATCTTTGAAAATGATGTACAGTGGAAAAAAAGTAAACGTGAGACAGCTAATCATTAAAAGCTTTGGAGGAGCATAATTCAGTGATATTTAAAAACCAAACCTGTGAGATTAGATTATGTTGTTTTCCATCTTATTTCTTTTCAAGTGTTCCAGTTAATTGAAAAATTATAACTGAGAAAAGAAATTATAACTGAAACAAAATGTTTAGTTTAGTTAGATTCGGCTAACCAATACAGATGATTGTAATTGCAGAGTGGATGAAGGCTATCATAAAAAACTACTACTAGATTACAAGAATGAAAAACTACTTCAACTAAAAGGAAAGAAAAAAGACAAAGAAACAAGAAAGCACTTCTGTAGAAGTGCATAACGCTCCCAAGGACAAAAGGAAGGTAAAAAGAACATTAATTGTTGCAAATTGTTAAATCCTACCTCAACTAAGTCGAGTTTGAGTTTCCTTGCTTGTTCTAGTGCTTCACAAGTTCGGACAACACCATGCCCTGCAAATATTTATAGATAGAGTCAAGGTTTTATTTGAAAAAACTGAGCTAATAGTCAAGGTTCAAACATGATCAATTATTTTATCTCAATAAACCAATAGTTTATACAGTACAATCCTTTTTTTTTTTAGTTTTTATACACCATTTCAGTTATGTAAGATTATTGCATATATACATCATCCAAAAGAAACTATGGTGGAATTGTAAGAGTTACCATAAAGTAATTTATATGAAAAATTAAAATAAACCCTTACTAAAATAAAAACTACAGCTATAGAAGATATATTCCAGATTCTTCATTCCTTACGTTTTGATTTCACAAACATGGAAAAACCTTAATACCAAATGGCAAAAATACTAAATGCACCCTTAGAACAGTTAGAACCAACAAACCAATAGGTTGGTGGTGGAATGAATTTGAACTCATTTAATAATGAATCACAATGTATGATTTGATCAATAGCTTAGAGAAGAATTTAATTATTCATTACCTGTCATTGCAACCTTTTAGAGGCATATCCATACAAATAGAAAATATCATTTATATAACCATCTTCTTCTAACCCTTTCAGGTTTTGTATTGTCTTTGAAAACATACCCTTACTATAAAAGTATGATCAATAGCCAAGTTAAAAACACGTGTACCTTCATCGGTTACAAGCCTAACAAACTGAGCTGTGACCTCATCATTTAAACGGGGTCCATTGTTGCCCTTATCATCCTTTTTCGTCTTGGCCTAAATCCCAAAATACATCATAACAGCAAATATAATTAACATAATACAAACAAACATATCTAATACAAAAAAGTTACACCCTCAGAGCTATTGTGTAAAGATATCAAGCACATTTCAAAAACTAAAAACATATTCTTGAACTCAACAGGTTACCTGAAAGGAAGTAGCGAAAGACCTGACATTGTCGCTAAAAAGAAAGGATCTTTCACAGGTGGGTCTTTTAAAAACATCAACAAATGGGTATGACTTTGAGGTTTTAGTAGTGTAATAAAGCAAAGGAGCACAAGGGGATTGAACATAGCATCTCTTGAACTGAAGTGAAAGAAGGTGAACCCTAGATTGGTTAAGTCTATGCCAGAAAGCCATTCTACTTATTGGATTGTATCAAAATGCTGCATTCTTTAGCGCTACAACTTTTGGTATTATATCCAAAAATCTGCTTCTTGTAAACTTTGCCACTTCAGTTCATAGCAGGAAGATAGGCACCTGCATCAAAATTTTTGCCACGAGTTAGGAAACATGAAGTTGTGAACCAAATCCGCGAGTTACTCAGCAATGTCTAAGCTGTTTCTCCTTCCCCAGGGGAGAATGAGCCAACGATGAAACAAGTGTACTTGAGAAACCATAGGATTCAATAACCACAGCAGTAGCAATAACAAGGCTGAAAATAAGAAGCACCTCATAATTTTGGTTCTGGCTCCTTTTATTGAACCAAGTAGCTAAAAACTTATTCAAAATGATAAGTGCCACTACACAAAAAGGGAGAATCCCATGACCAAACATTTTCCAGGATTTGACAGAAAGTAAAAAAGAATGTAATAAAACACAAGACATCATTGACTAGAGAGGAAGATATTCCTACATCTTAAGTATCAAATTTCATATCAGCTGTGAATCGAATTCAAACCACAACAGGCAAAGGAAGCCCAAAAGTAAAATGTCTCTAGTGGATTTTTCCAAATCGAAACAAGAAATGCCTTTGGGTTATTGAATTGACTCCACAATATACGAGTGCTAGTACTTGACAGATAAAATTCAGAAGACAGATAATCAGTAACAACAAACACCTTAATTTGCTAGGATACAATGAGCTTTACTCAATTAGGCTAATTCACACAAGTATTCAAGAAAAATAAAAACTAAATCTTCAAACTATCAATGAACAAATAATAGATTATATGCACAAACATTTTTTTTTTAAAAAATGATGATCCAGTAGAAGAACCAAGAAGTTTTCGGAAACATACTCAGCTTACTGACGACCGTAGCTGGAGCGGCGGTCCGAGCGGTACGGCTAGCGACTGAGCAAAAGAGGAGGGAGATATTTCGTCAGCTTTTTTTTTCTTTAATTAATTTTAGGCTGGGGTTTTAATTTGGATGCAATTAATGTTCATTGCAATTATTAGTAAAATTTTCACAGCAAGAACTTTCTCTTTCTTTTGGTTTTTTTTCTAGTAGTTTTTTTAGGAATATTACATATCAAGACACTTGAAATTACTAATGCTATTTTTTTTTTTACTCCTACATTATGTTATGCCCCTTATCTTCAATTTGATCATTTAGAAGTCCCTCAGTTTTTTAATCTGATTATTTTGAATCCTCAACTTTATGAATTGGTAGAATCCACACACAACGATATGATTTAAAATTGATGTTGAATATTTAACGCAATTTAATAATATCAATTAAAATGCAAAAAAACATACCAATACTAGAAATATTAAAATACCAAAACATAAATGTATTTTCATAATAAGATTATGGCTTTTAAGTTGTAAATATTTTATAACATCTTCTTACTTACAATCATAAAATTTGACTTTAATAAATATACTAAACTCGTTCTTCCAATTACAAAATTAATTTTGCACATCATCAATTTGAATCAATTTGAATTGTTTCAAACCAATATAACTTTAGTTGTCGAGCATAAGTTTAACTAGTTAGACACGTTAAAAAACTTTAATTTTATAAAAATTCATTAAAAATTGTATCATCATTAAAAACATATCATATATAAGTTAACAACTAAAAATATTTGTATACATACATAAATAAATTTCAAACATATTATTTTTATTCTTGAATTAAAGCTAAAAATCTTAATTGCTTCTTTTGAATAAATTAAATTTTATGTATACTTATTTAATATTTCTAGAAACTTTAATATATTTTATGAAAATATAATATATATATAATATGGAGTTTACAAATTTAAAATATTAAAAGATAAAAATGAATATTATAATTTTTAAAATTTTAAGATTATATGAATATCTAATAATTTTTGTATAAATTGAATATTTTTATAACATTGATATGTTCTATAATTATGTACTTTTTTCCTTTATATATCCATAAATAATTTTTATATATAAGATTGTACAGTGTTCAATGCAATATAAAATAATATAATAAAATTATAGATAGAATTAGTATTAGATTTTCTTTTCAAATATTATATCTCCAACAAAAAACTATAAATCGATTTTCAAATAATATTTCAATAAAATCACTTGTCATAAATATAAGAAAATTAATTAAAAATTCCATCCATTTTTAAGTTTAAAATAAATAAATAAATTAAAAACTAAAGATATGTTTATCATAGTTAAGTCAATAAAATGTTAAATAAATTCATCATTTAAAAATTAAAATTACAATGTTAATTAATATATGTTGTTAATTTAGAAGTGGAAAGTAAATAAATAATTAATCATTTACCAAAAAAATTTTAAAAAATTTAATGAAAAAAAAATAAATAAAACTTAAAATTAAAAAGAGGATTACATATTATTAACTACATATGAAAATTAACTTTTAAATTTATTTAAAATTATTCAATCTTGGATTCTACTTTTATCATACATATGAAAGTGCAGATAGATACAAATATAAATGTAATTTTTACAATCACATAGACTAATAAACCACTGTAAGAATAATTTTATATCTGACTAATAAGTCTTATGATTAAAATTATTTTATCTTTAATTTATTAATTTAAAAAGGGTTACGTTTGCTAAATTGTTAAATTTATCATTATTCATAAAATTAAAGTGATTTGATCTATTAATTAATTTTGGTTAAGAGAAATTTTGAAATATAAAATTATTAAATTATATATACATTATTATACATGAGGCAAATAATAAAGAAAATCAAACTTTATAAAAGAAAAATAAAGAACGATAAAAAGTAATGAAATTGATCATACAATGTGTATATTATACTTAATTTAAACTTTAAACTGACTTATAATCCATCAAATTAATCAATTTTAATATTATTTTTGTCTTATCATATGTCATACATATTTAGTTGTCTATGCATATAATAGAAAAATGCTTTAATTAAATTGTAAGATAAATATTAAATTAATAGAGACTGCATAAGTATTGTATTTATTTTTTAAAAATTTTATTTAATAAATAATCAATTGAATTTTTTTGGAAAGAATAATTGTCATAAATAAAAATTTGTTAAACAATCATAGAAAAAAAAAAGTGGCTAAAATATAAATTTTAGCTTTTGATTAAAAAATTAATAATTATATACATTGTAGCTATAATATTTAATATAAAGTGGTGGAAATATATTTTTTTGAGGTCATAGTGGAAATAAATTTCAAACTATAAAAATATTGCTTTTTAAAATAATATATATATATATATAATTAAATGTTAATCTAATCTATTTAATATGAAAGACAGTAATGTCAAATAGCTTACAATTGTCACATTAGCAATTGATCTAAAATTGCAATTGAAAGTTTTTTTGGAAAGAATAATTATCATAAATAAAAATTTGTTACACGATAATAGAAAAAAAAGAATGGCTAAAATATAAATTTCAGCTTTTAATTAAAAAATTGATAATTATATATATTATAGTTATAATATATGGTATAGAGTGGTGGAAATAATTTTTTTAGGTCATAGTGGAAATAAATTTTAAAGTAAAAAAAAAGTTGCTTTTTAAAAATAAATAATATATATATATAATTAAATGTATGAAAAAGTGTTAATCTAATCTATTTAATATGAGAGATGGTAATGTTAAATAGCTTACAATCGACAAATTAGCAATTGAGCTAAAATTGCAATTGAAAATGTTACTTCTTTGCTATTATATATTGATTAATCTAGATATAGATGTCTTAAAATTTGGTTGTATTTTGAAGTACAGTTGCAAAATTGTCATTACAATTGTTTTTTAATTTGTTTGATTTACACTTGACAAACAAATAGGTTATATAAGGACTTATATCAACCAATTAATTTGCATAATTAAGAGATCCAAATGAATCGATTCAAATAGTTAAGGTCTTAAGGACCTAAAAATCAATTATTGATTTGTAGTTGAGGATCTAATATACAAAACTTTATAAATTCAGAGCCGCAAGTTCTTTTTTTCCTTTTTATTACTTTATAGTGTGGAGAGTTGTGGCATTTCCTCCTCCTCCTAATTTTTTTATTGTTATTTTATAATGTGGAGATGTGGAATATTGTTAGAGCATCTCCAACAAGTAATTTAAAATCCACAAACTCTTTATTTATAAAGAGTTTTAGTAAAAAATCATAAATCTAACTCACTCTGTATTTTTTTAAAAATATTATAAAAAATGATTTCACCCTCTACAATTATTGAGTTAGTATCACTCTGTATAAAAATTTTAATAATTATTTATTTTTTATAATATTTATCTTTTGTTGTTGACAAAATTTTAACTTTAGAATAACGTCAAAGCAGCCAATTGTAATAACCGTAATTTCCGGATTATTCAATTTCTAATTTGGAATTCAATTTAATAAGTTTAAATTTTTTTAAAATTCAAAAGGGCATTTGGGGATTAATTTTAAGCTAATTTTCTAGAACTAAGTGTTAAATAATTATACGAGTTTGTGATTAAAATTTGCGATGAAATCGAGTTAAGAATAAGGAGTATTTGAGATTTTGGCTTACTTGTAAACTTTAAAAGTTCTATTATATATATATATACATTAGTTGCAGCCAAGGACCCAATTTAAACTAAAAATCCCCAGAAAATAGCCATTAGAGTACCCTCATTCTCTAGAGATTGTCACTGTAGCACTCCCACCTCTTGCTATCGGTTTCATTTGTCTTTGGCCACCACAACTTGTAAAACCATAACCAAATTGTAGCCCTCACCACCACGAACCTGTTAACATCGAAAACTTCCAGAACCACCACCAAAAGTCACTGTTTCAAACCTCGAAAAGTTTGAAACCCACGGCCTTCATCATCCACGGTTGTCCAGCCATTGTCGACTCGAATGGGTGGTGGGAATAGCTAGATCGGCTCGTGGAGAGGGGGAAAACACTTGATCTTGATCTGAAAACACTCAAAATGGAGGTTATCGGAGCTGTTTGTCCTTCTCGTTGGCATCGACATTTTTGGGTAACTTGATACTTTTGGTGTGTGAACTTTTTAAAAAATGACAATTTGGTGTGTGAACTTTCAAAAGTGATAAACTGGTGTCTGAACCTGCTAATTATTGACAGAGTAATGTTGTAACATCCTTAAGTTTAATTACATGCATTAGTGGTTAATTGGCATCATTAGTATGTTTAATTTTGTTAATGGTGGTTTATTCATTGATGATTAAGTGTAGGAGGGATGTAATTGAAAGAAATAATAGTTGGAGGTGGTTATTTGGTAGTGTTTGATTGTTTGAGGGTGAAATTGTAAGTTTTTCATAATTTGTTAAAAA